>JABAJW010000149.1:0-14218 GCA_018855395.1 Arthromyces matolae | reverse complement strand
CTGTGGCCTCGAAATTGCCATCAGGTAAGTTTCCGTGCTCCATCTCCATTATCTTCTCACTGACAATTTTGGTGAAGTTTCACCAAGACCCTTCGAAGGTCCAATTCCTGCGCTGTGGCCTCAAAATTGCCCACTCAGGTAAGTTTCCGTGCTCCATCTCCATTATCCTCTCACTGACAAAAGACCTTCGAAGGTCCAATTCCTGCGCTGTGGCCTCAAAATTCCTCACTCAGGTAGAATTTCGTGCGCCATCACCATAATCCTCACTGACAAAAGACCTTCGAAGGTCCAATTCCTGCGCTGGTGCCTCAAAATTCTTCACTCAGGTAAATTCCCGTGCGCAATCTCCATTATCTTACTCACTAACGACTTCGGTGAAGTTTCACCAATTTTGTTCGAAGGACTAACACCTGTAACTGGCCTGGTGATGTATCATAATACTACCATTGTAACTTAAGTCTGATACATGAAATATTACAGCCTGTAGGCTGTTCTGATACATCACACATTATTGAGCATGATACAGCTCGTAGATTAGACTGTTGAGACTCCGACTTAAATTCTAATTTAGGAAAGTTACCCCATTGAGACACGCGCCGCTTGCCCTTTGGAGATGTGGTATGTTTCCCGTACATTTCCCGCCTATCCACCATTCAATAAGAAATAAAGAAACATGGGCCATTTTTCTAATGTATCGTAACATTCGCCCTCGCTTCTGATGTATCACTTCTCTGATATTCTTTCTTTCCTTACCGTTTCTTTGTGTTGTATCAATTTCCTTGATTTGAAAGCCGCAACAGGAGGAAGTAATATATCATTTCTCTGTGTGTCCCCCAGTATTGTTAGAAACACGGAAAAACTCTAAAATCATGGGAACCTCGCTCCACAGGCGCTCAAACTTCTGACGAAGGTCAAAGCGAACAGCTGCCTGGCTCTGTGCATATGCTGCTCTTCCTTCCTGCACCAATGTATCGCCCTCCGTGTGAGCGGAGACACGCGAAATCCATCTATTGCCGTCCCACAATAAAAACTCCAGAATCCTTCTCATCTCCTCTTGAAGCAACTCGACCTCTTCTGACCAACGCATCATCCGCGCCCTTGACCGACACCATTCAATTCGTAGTGCTATAGTCAAAAATGAGCCTCAATTCCGAGTCTTACTGTAGATGTAATACTGACCATCGTTGAAACGAGGGTCTTCATCCGTCTGTGCGGAATCCGTGTTCTGCAGCCATATCCAAGAAACACTTCGTCTTCCCTCAGTATCGCCCACTAAGCCTTCCGACAGAGCACGTAGGTCCTCTGAACGAAGGTCTCGCAGAGTGGTCCTCCACGTAACTGGTGTCTCTAGACTATTAGCAAGGGTGAGCATAGCATTCCGAGCCACGCGATACCTCTCAGCTGCTCGGTTCATATTTACCGTCGCCTTGTCAATGACCACATTTGAGCGTGTGTTCGCCTTGACGCCCTGAGCAAAGCGATCCTTGTACTTATAGAGGTAGGATTTTAGTCGCAGGACACGCCGAATCTCCTCTAGTGCGTCGTGAGCTTGTCCTTGCCGAAGCCTCCACTCATACATGCGTAATTCCTGGGGTACAATGATGCCCTTGGCGGCCAAATTTGAGGGGAGCCATAGCTGAATGTCGTATGCTTTTGTTGAAGATGTACCATCAGGAGTTGCACTGGGTGCTTCCTTGAATCGCTGTCGTGAAGCCTCTGCCATGAATAGTGACTGGACTTCGATCCAAGATGTGATTTTGCTTCGTAAATGATTTGATTTCTCAAGGGATGTTGAGAGCTGACTTGTTGTGGGATGCTGACCTATTGAAGCGATGTCCGCACCCAGTTTTCGTCTGAAATATATCAGTGTTGAAGTAGAAAAAGATAAGACCACAACGTACTGCTCTTCCTCAAGTCCTAATCCAGTCGCAATCATTACAGATGCATGCACATGGCTAGGTGAAGAATCTGCGCCAGAACCTTCACCGGCTGCAACCTCCTGTGCTAGTTGTAATCGGACGTCGCGCTCGGATGGAGCTACAGCAAATAAGCTCCAATGTATCAATAATCAGTATCAACACTGACCATTGCTAGCGTTAAAGTATGGGTTTTCCAACGATGAATCGGCCTCCCAAGCCTCAACTTGATCTTTCCAAACGTCACGGACATCTTGAGGGACAGAGTTATTGAACTCTTCCAATACTAGGGAGTGTTCTCGACATTCTGCAGCTGCCTCACGGATTTTCTTCAGCATTTGTTCCCCTGAAAATGATATATCATTTGACGGCAACTCAAGCTAGGAATGGTACGTACCAAACTGGGTTGTCTTCTTCCAATTTAAATCATTGAAGTGGTCATCAATGGTGTCACGTCGCGCTCCTGGACCCATTTCCTTTGTGCTCTGAGCAATGCGATTGATATTTGCCCAACCGCGCTCCGGTGCCTCCCCATCGGTTCTACCAACGCCTTTGGTCAGGTTGAAAGAGTATAATAGGTTGCACGACTCGATGTGGGCAGGGAGATGAAACTTGGGTACGAGGAACGAAATGTGTTTGATGGTGTTTGAGAGGTGTAGCTGATGAGGATAAGACAACATCCGATCTCGTAAGTGGACTCTCCATTGGCACACAATGTCATAGGAAACGAATAAAAGTGCGATTTTCGAGTCTCGAAGGCTTTTGAAAAACATGAAGTCCATGTTCGAGTACCTGCTCATACGTGTTGTGAGATGTTTCTCTACATCACTGGCTATGAAGCACAAACCTTTCACCAAACTGAAGATCCCCCACACCATTTGGGCGTTTGAAATCGTGTCTTGCGCAGTCGACAGTCCCCACACCTGTCGCTGAGAGACCTCGAGCTTGTTTGTCTGGGTTATTTACAGCGTTGTGAGACACGCAAGTGCTTTTCTACAATGAATTTGATTAAAAAATTATCCAAAAACATGTACACTCCTTACAGGTTGTTTGTGATTCCACGTCGCAGAAATGTGCTCCTTGTATTCCGTTTCCTCCACAAAAAAGGCCCATCCACCCCCTAAACTTGGATCACGAGCCTCTGAAGAGACATGCTTGCGCTTCAGTCGAAAGTTTGCGTCGATTCCGACAAATTGGGCGTATAAATAACTAATAAAGTATGAGAATAATTTCTGTCCAAGTAAATCATTCCTACCGTTTATCTTCTGGCGCCAGGTTCCAATCTGGCGGTAGATTGATACCTGGGTGGGGGCAGGCAGGACATAGAACGGCACATTGACCTTTGGTTGTAGTGGATACCCCTTGAGGATCATGTCCGCGTCCCGAGCGTTTCAGCATGGTAAGGTTGCGCCATTGGCGTACAACGCGCAAGAATTCGTCATATCTATCCTGCACAAAGTAAATTGTAAATTTTGTCTTTCTGAACAGAGAAACACTTACTCGAGCTTTTTCCACGCCTGTATTGGTCGATCCTCGTCGGATTGTGGATATATACTCGTAGCCTGAGCATTTAGACTCAAATGAGAGGAGCTGGAAGTGTTTTAGACACCGAAAGGTCACAGCAGATTGCGGTTGGTTGACAGTCATTGGATACAATCGTGCCCTTAAAAGTTGAACAGGATGGGGAACACTTCGATCACAACCGCAAAAATTTATTCCGACTTCGTGAACTTGAAATACATCGACGACAACGAAATCATCCTTCCGACATGTTTCAGGAAGAAGACATGTCTCGCCCGGAGGATGGTTGAGGTGGATGCGTAGGCCGATGTCTTTTAGTGAGGTCTTCTCATAAAACAACCCATTCCACTTCTAGAACGAACATCAGGTAATAAGTAGCAATACCAATCTCAGGAACATACCTCAATACGATGAAAGGGGGAATGGTAGTGTGATGTCAAGAGACACTGACTACATGTCGGCACACCGCTGACACAGTCAATACAACGATGATTGGCAGGGCTCGTATTGTTGCATCTGCACATTGCTGGGGATTCACCACGGCCTTCACTTCTTAAGAGTTCAGAGAGAAAGAGATCTCGATCGTCCAGAAACTCTTTCATTGGATCGTCCTGCAATGATGTTAAATAATAACGCAGAAACAACTCGTAACTTACTGATGGCGCAGGCCCACGGGACTGATTTGTCTCAAATTCGGCATCCCAGCTTTCAAAGTAACCTTCCTGAAGGAACTTGTATTGCTCGGCGTTGGGCAATGGGTCAGGGGTAACCAGTGGCACAGCCAGGTGGGGCACAGCTTCTCCTTCAGCTGCGATGATGCCAGTCGACACCTTGAGTCCTCTTTCCGTAACCTCGGCAACAGTGTTATGATGTAGGACTCTTTGTCGAGTATTGGTAGGATTTGTGGCAACACTTGTGTGGAATTCATAATCAAATTTTCGCTTGGACCTGGACTGGCGCCTAGGAAACATCAGAGCGTCAAAGGAAATGGGAAAGGAGCAAGTTATGTGATATATCAAAACATCAGCGTTGTGAAGAACCGAGTAACCCGAGTTCTTGAACGTTCAGTAGCGAGGCATGTTCTATAATCATTCAACGGCAAAACAATAACTCTTTTAAACAATGCTCACAGGTTCACGGTTGATTCCTCGCTTCTCTTTGCACCCCCAGTACCGTCATGGACATGACAGCCAATTCTGACATGTGTAACACAACTGGTCAGTAGACATTTCCTCCAGCTGTGTATCGACACTCACATATCTTGATTTCCTGATCCAGTCGCCCCTATTATTGATCGTGAGTGGAGGAGGAAACCTATTGAGGTGGTCTGACGTTGATTTCCAGAACTTCAGCACCTTCAGCTTGCGAGTGGTGACAGTAAAGGTAAGCACATTCCTGGAACTCTAATTGAACTCTAGCTCATGCTCACAATCAATTAGAATGTCATTTATGTCGTAAAACCCTCCTGGACCGCACCAATACGTTTGACCACGGCCGTACGTGGCGAATCCGACAAGGGCTCCTCATCATGCACCTCATTCCCGTTCAAAACCCGCACTACGTGATGTTCATCGATCTTCTGGGCGGCTCTGGATTTATCTGCAAGTTATGCGTTTTTGAGGCGTGGTGGGATCTCCATTTTGAGGATACGGAACACGCTGAGAGTACATGGCTAGAGGTCTACCGCTCCCATCGGGAAGAGTTTGATCAGTTCTGGGATGTAGTGGTACAGAAAGGGAATGGTTCCCTTCAGCGTCGCCGCTCCGAGCTCCGGATGGATGAGGACTTATGCAAAGGCGAACGTACGACTGGTACCGACGATTATCCGTTGCATCTACTACAGCAATCGTTGATAGTTAGTTACGATAGAATTTGCCCTTTTAGTACCCGAATCAGTCCATAGAGTATAAATACCTAAATCTATTATAGCGAAAGATTCCAAGATTTGGAAATTAACTCACGGATCCTCTCAGTACAAAGTGGCAAGGCGGATCATGCTAGTAGTAGAGGTTAAACGTTAAACGTTAAACATTAAGCGGTCGTTGAAACGGTCGGCTAAATCTACATCACGTGTGCGTCAGCAATCCACTCTGAAGTCAAATCTTGGAAGATAACACACGTTTTTAGGTTGGATCCAACGAAGAATATGCAGTAGAAATATTGCATATTTTTTTCAGATTTGTTGAGCAAACGTTTGCCCCGTCGTAATTCACTTTCTGTTCATGTTCAACGTTTTGGGCACAGTTGATGGGACCTCGGGTAACACCGAACTTTCACGTGATCTCATTATCTTCGAAAGTTGAATTCTTCAATAATTATCACCTCTCCACCGACCAATACTCTTCTAAACTGGCTACGGCAACTCCGTTTTGTACTTGAGTCAGCTGGCGAGGCAAAAGAACCACTGCCCATTACATTCTCTACTGCCCACTACATTCTCTACTGCCCACTACATTTTCTCGATTTGAGTTTCACAGCCATTGGTGACAATCCACGCCCATCTTTTGCTCACACGCGACATCTATTGGGGGCTAGAAAAGCCATACAGACTTCAGCCTCCTTCACTACTCTACTTGTCAACACAGGGCTACTGCAGGCTTTGCTATGGGACGAACAGCCAAATATGTCACTTTGGCTGAGAAACGTATTGCTGTCAAGCAACGAAGACAAGAGTACTCTAAAACATCTCGGTGAGTGACTACTTCTCCATTACTCGAAAAAAGACCAGACTAAATGATTTCTGAAGGTATCGAATGCTTCGTAGTGCCCAGAATCGACGAAGCTACGCAAAGCAAAAGGAAATGAGGGCCGTACCACCAACCTTACAGGTACCAGACCTCCCATGTGAGCTCTACGAGCTCTCAAAATTTGTTCTCCCTACCTCTATGAGATTCAAGGATGCCTTTCGAAGCGATGAGTGGTATGCCGATTCCGATGACTATAATGATCTTGTGCTGTCGGCATGGGATTCACCACCACCATATCGTTCCTCACCTCCAGGAGATCCTCATAACTTTCAAGAGGTTCTACTTGCCTACCGTCTACGAAAGAGAAAGGAGGCTGAGATTGCACGGCTGGATAGGTATAGGTCGGATCCTCTTCGCGATTTCTCTTTGGAGGTCCACCAGGAGCTTATGGTCTGCTATGAGGAGTGGAATCAGCTTCGTACAGAACTCCAGAATATGGATCGAGGTCTCGAGATGGAACTCAGCATGGGTCTGTTAAGGTGGAGGTCTCGAAGGGTACATTATCTTGAAGAGGATTTTAATTCGCTCCGCCAAGGTTTTGATTTGTTTTTGGGTCTCTTTGTCGATCGTTGGAACGCCTTACGCTGATTTTCTGACTCACATAGGCACTAAGTTGTTTTTCATGTACTAGAATCTAACAATACAAATTTTGAGCACGACTTATTGGAGAATTTGTTCGAAGTCACCGTAAATTGAGATATTTTTCACATATTGAATTTCCAGATGTTTCCGAGACTTCCCTCTCGATTAAAGAGTAGAACGTGACCTGTAAACCACTCCCAACAGGTTCTCCCGTTTATGGAAGGCCGGGGGACAATTGCTGTCGACGTTGTTGAGTGAGTAGTTGAACCCGGCGTTCAATCCGTACATAAACCAGGATCCTTTCCTGACATTCCAGGTATCTCCACACGAAATGGAATCCCATGAAATTAATACAGCATAAAGCTTGAATAATTTCCATTGATTTGCCCGGTTTCAAAGCGCGTGGTCATTGCCCCTACCTCCTCATAGAGGACATCTTTGTTTTGGTGCGTATTTCAGTGCTTTCTTATGCGGTCTCTCATTGGCTGCCAGCTAATTGTACGTCATCATTCATGCCAGACATAGAACATTATCGTGAGGACTTGTCAAAAATGGCGTCATACGTCTCATAAAGAATAAGTACAGAAAGGAGATAGTTGGCTGGATTTAGTGGAGGATGTGCGAAGCGGTAAGTCTCACTTGAACTGTATAACTGCCGTGTAAGTATATAGCCAACCACTTGACCGCTTCGGAAAGATGGAACTTTGAAAAAATGGAAATTCTATATGTAGACACAGAAAACATTTCTATCTTTACTTTGACAAAGTGTCGCTACGGGAAAGAACTTGTTCAGTGGTTGTCATTGTCACCTTGACAACACGACCCTCATCCAATGCCTCCTCAAAGATTTTTCGGCCAGCCGTTTCCGATTCACAGCCTAACAAGGCATTATTGGGGATTCCCCCAACGTTTCCGGCAACGTTGTGGCTACATTAAAGGTTGAGAATAGAAGATATAAGACTTATAAATGAACCCACTAGCCCTGAAAGATACCAGGAAATCTGCCTCGAAGGACCACATACCACCGTTCCTCGGGTGGGATGCGCTGAGCGGGAGCAACTCTAGCCTCGACACTATTGCCCAAAGATTCTGTTGAACATGCGTAAGGGTGGGGGAGGTTCAAATTTCAAAGAACCGACCTTGGAGGATGGAAAGATCGACACCATACTCTTTCTCCCAGTCTGTTGAGACCGAAACGTGCGATTTGACTGATCTTGCATCGTCGTCCACGGATTTGGCATTGTTGTCCACAACGGGTAAGGCTGTAGGGTTGGAATTGTCTTCGACAGCAAGTAGGGCCGCAGGGTTGACGTCGTCCACCACAAGTAGAGCCGCAGGATTGACGTCGGACCCAGTGAAGCCATAACCCGTCTTCAATCTTATGTTAGCATATGAAAAATGAATAATAAATTATGTTGCTACATACATTGAATGAAGAAAACGACCCGTCTTTGTTGAAGACCGTGATGGGGGACTTGATGTCTTCGCACTTGACATAGGAAGATGGGATCTTCGAGGTAAAGGAGTCCGTGAGTATCTGCATCAAGCGTTTTGAGAACAACTACACAGACCTTGAACGAGGAGAATGAACCACCACACTGTGCCTGTGGAATCTTTGAGGTGGAGTGGTCCGTCAGAGTCTGTACCAAGCGTTCACAGAACAACTACACAGACCTTGTATGAGGAGAATGGTGAACTACCACACTGACCCTGAGCGCAGGCAGTAGCAGATCGGCTGGCATCGATGGATGTCAATACTAAAATTGTGTTAAGTCACTGTAGCATTAAAATATGACCTTCATACCCTCTTTGGTCATAGATAGTGCCTCCACATTGGCGTAAACCGCGGCCGTAAGAGAGGAAATGGCTTGAGCTACAGATAAACATGTGGAACAACCATGGGATGGAGAGTCAACGGCAGGAGCATTAAGGGCAGTCATGGTGGGGCGGATGAAGGACTTGTACTTTGGACTTGTCAACGTTAAGTCTTATGATTGGTATTTGTGTGTCATGCGGTCAAAATTCCATACGACAAGCCATTGAACGAAGGTAGATCATTCATGACTTTGAAATATTGCTTACCATCTGGAAATATGGGGCGATGAATTGGACAAACGCCTAGCAGGAGGGGAGCATGATAAATCTGATAGATCAAAATCAATCATTCATATGTTCGTTAGAGTCACTTGACGACTCACCATCTTTCCTGTGGATCGAAAAGCGGGGCAACCGCAACAGTAATTGGCTGAGAGGATGAATTTAATAAATCGGATTTAATCATGGATTCCATTACAGTTGATTAAACAAAGAGAAAGGCTGATATATCATAGTGAGCGAAAAAATGATACGTCGTTGGACTCACTTCACTCCCACCATCTTTGCTATGGCTCCAAAAAGCTGGGCAACCATTGAACAGGATACGTATTTGAATAACCACCTCTCAGGATTTGTTAACGCAAAACTCACAAAGAAGGACTCTGGATCGTCGAAGAAACTTACACGGTACACAAAGGAGGTCATCAAAGGGTTTTTTGCCAACTGGCCGGAGGAAACGGCACTTGTTCACGATGGTCATCTTCCACAGTCAGTTGTTGACACGCCTCGTAGCCAGTGGACGCCTGTCGAGCAAAAGATCATGGCAGATGCTGTCAAAAAGCGTAAGGAGGTCAGTTCAGTCACCACTTTTGCTTGAGCAGATTACTCACATTCATGTAGCAAATCACGAATTGGCTTCGGAATCATAGTACAGACGCCGTTGGAATGAAGGCCACGGGATCGAGGAGCTCAAATGTCGTACTAGCCTCCTTGATAAAGCCTCCCAAACGTCATCGACTCCACAAGGCGGAGGAGAAGTATCAGACCATGTTCTATACCGACAAACTTCGTGCGCTAGTGCAAGCCGAATGGGACAAGCATGGTATCAAGGCTGATGCAGAGGAGGACGAGACTGAGGAGCAAGAAGACAAGGATGAGAGTTCTGGGGCCCCCAGCTCCAGTGTACGATCCCTCAAGATGACTCTTCAACGCCGGGTTGTAGCTGCCGCTTGGAATGCGGAGGTGCCGCAGGTGAAAGACGCAGTCTTTAGGGCTATGGAGGAAGAGAAGGCAGAGATGATACGATCATTGGATATGTCAAAGGAGGGCCTGGATCGTGATCCAGAACAACGAGAACTGTGAGTTGATTGAATTGGCATGTGCTGGTTTGATACTTATTGAGACGCAACAGAGTTATTTCGAATCTGGTTACCCTCCTCGAAAATGTCAGCCACGAGATCCATCGTCTGTGCGGATGGTGTACGACGGTCATTACTGGTGGTCCAAATCCTTCGCTCAATAATGCAATTTCCGTTCAAACGTGAGTTGTTTGGTTGTTGATTCCTGAAGTTGCTGACTCATGACGCCCAGTGTGACTTTTGGTGAATCGCCAGATACGCAAACAAGTTTCCTCGGTGCATATCCCCAGTTCAATCAACTGGTCTCTCAGCCGTTTTTGGCTTGGCTTCGAAATGTTTTTCGTATGTATCTTCTTGTCTATATATTCCCTCTGAATGTACTGAGTTGTATACATCTCCATAGCGCAACATCCTGTCGCAAATTTAGCTCAATCATCCAGCCCACTTGCTAGTCGATCGGACAATGTTACTGTTGCCACTCCTACTCCCAACTCTGAAACTGCGACAAGCACCCCATCAGTGACTTCAACCAATCCGAACATAATTCCTTCGGCTCCCAACTTTCAGCTTCCTACGCCCACCCCCATTGTGACGCCAAGCGTATCTGCAGATCCAAACATAATTACTCCAACTCCCAATTTTCAGCTTCCTACGCCCACTCCCATGTCGATGTCGAGCTTATCCGACCCGTTGGTGACTTTGCCCTTCACCCAATTTTCTATGTATGGTCCGTTCCAATCCAGTTCTGAATTACCCTCCGATACATCAAACATGTCATCAACATTACAATTTCCTGATACGTCAAACCAATCACTGGAGTGGAATGATAGCCTGACGTCATTTTCTGGCCCCTTTGACATCGCTATATCCACCCCTCAATCATCGACCTTTCTGTCTTCGAGTATCCCCGCAGGCTCAAGTAGTGGCTTTTTCTTTCCTAGCTCCATGTACCCTACAACAAGCGCTCCATTCTCCAACGTCTCAACCGGCTCTGTTTCCATCCCAAATCCAACAGCTGCGTCAAGGGACTCCTCATATGAGCAACCGGCTGGCGTTCCTTTGACTCCATTGAACATTCCAACCCATAGTACCGCCATCACATCAGAGACAGTCACCACATCAAATGGGTCATTCATTCCAAACATGTACCCTACAACCAGCGTTCCATTCTCCAACGTCTCAACCGGCTCTGTTTCCATCCCAAATCCAACAGCTGCGTCAAGGGACTCCTCATATGAGCAACCGGCTAGTGTTCCTTTGACTCCATTGAACATTCCCACCCTTAGTACCGCCATCACATCGGAGACAGCCACCGCATCAAATGGGTCGTTTACTTCCATTCCAAACACAACACCTGGACCTACAGGCACTCCATCCGAGCCTTGTTTTCCCACCACTCGTCCAAGCGCTCCGGCTCATTCACGTCCGCCCACAGTCTCGGTTGAGAACCAGAATAAGCCGGCAGACGTAGAAGGGGCTAGTAAGCCATTGAGAGGTCGAGGTCGACCTAAGAAGAATGTTGAGGCTCTAATCACTCGCCAAGCAGACCAAACCTCCCCAATCCCTCGTTCTTCACGCAGAAGCGTCCAAGCGGTAGAGGAAAGCGTCGGTCTTATGACGCGGGCATCCAAGAGAAAGTCGCTCGAGTCAGCGCAAGCTCAATCCAAGCGTAGAAAATAAGAATTTTTGTACTCCGTAATAAATAAATTGTTTTGTTCACAATTTTTTGTATGACTTTTGGACAACACGATATTATGCATGACATACATAACTATGGTATATCATCTGTACTCTGTCATTTCTGAAGTCCGGAGTCTGATATATCAGAATTGCCAAATGCATGGGAGTTTCCAATGACAACGTCGATTTTCAACAACACGAATGTGATATATCAACCATGACGTACATAACTATGATATATCATCTGTACTCTGTCCTTTCTGAAGTCCGGAGCCTGATATATCAGGATTGTCGAGTGCATGGGGGTTTTGAATGACAACATCCAGTAGTGATATATTAGATCTTGAAGCACATCTGATGTATCAAACATTATCAATGTTGATGGATGAATGGATGGATCGAGTGCGTCAAAATAGCGATCTACTTATCAGAGCAGAAACATCCTTTTTCCAAAAAATTGACAAGTCCCAAATCTGATACATCAAACATCGCTGATAATAACGATGACATATTACAGCCCACAAATATGTTGGAATAGGAAATTACCTAGCTCTAAATAAAGGACATGGGAGACAAGACAATAAATAAGGAAAGTGGTCAATATCAACCACGATGGGTAGAGGAAAGCGGAGGAGGCGCATGATTCACCATGAGAAAGGGCGCAGAGGCATCTGATGTGTCAGGTGATGGAGCCCAATACGGAAATAGGCGCGGGAGGGCGCACATGCAGATGATATATCAGTTGATGGTCCCAATACGGAAATATGTGCGGAGGGGAGGGCGCACAGGCATATGATATATCAATTGATGGTCCCAATATGGAAACGGGACCGCTGGAATATGCCGAGGTGACAGTTGCCGAAGCTGCCGCAATGCTGCTGGAGGGCACGACAATAATAAAAGTGATAGATCAGACCTTGTTACAACTAGTAATGATTAATGTATCACATTATAGTTTACAATTGTAATGTTATGATACATCATTGGTACAGTATAGCCTGGGACTAATTCCTGCGCTGTGGCCTCAAAATTCCTTATTCAGGTAAATTCCCGTGCTCCATCGCCATAATCTTCCTCGCTTTCATTTTCGACTCGATTCAACGCTCAGGTACGTTCTGGTGATGCCTCACTGCTTTTTACCTGACTTTCAATTCTGGTGCCATCTCACCAGGTCCCTTTGGTTGTCGAATTCCTGTGACCTGTCACCCGACTCAATGACGGGTGTTTCTTGGTGATTGTGGTACTACCTCACGACAATGATTGTTTCATACGTACATACGATTGCGTTGTAAGGCCTTACATTTATGTGACAATCCACGAGAATGCAGAATGATGCAGAATGGCGACCCGCCGTCACTGATGATTTGGCCTGCCAACCCACCTTTTTGTCGCCGGCGGGGCCTGTTTACGTGGCATGGGTGATGCTACATATCTGTCAAAGTGACTTCCCATCGTCAGTATAATTGATCCTCCTCCTCCATCAAGCTTAGGTCCAGGTCCGTGTGTAGAAATTGACATCTTCGTTGCAGCTTCGTTTGGGGAGAGAAATTCCCAAACAGATGATGAAAGTAAAAAATTCTCAGTAAGATCTAGTAAAAATCTCATCTCGTGAAATCCGATAAATCGTAAGAGTTTGAAGTGAGCTCTGATGTTTTCGGCGTCGCGACTAAGTTCGTAATCCATCATGAACGCTAGGAAATTGAATACTGTATTGTAAGGCCATTGACTGTGTTGATAATCTAGCGCGGGAGATGAGTCATCTCTAGTTGACAAAGATGAACACAAACCTGAGGGAGAGAAGGCCGTCTGTGGCCACGATCGATGGCCCCCACAATCTGCAAAATGTTAGATCGGTGCGCAATCTGTTAACTGAGACCTTTTTTCTTCGATATTCATGATCTTCTACTGCTCGACTAAGTCGATTTGCACAACGTTCGATTCTGATAAGATAAGCTTCGCATCTGGACCTTGAGCCTCTGCTATCAAGGTATTCGCGTTCGTCGCAGGTCACGGCCGTTCAAAATGAATTTGACGATCAGGCAGCGCGAAAGCCAGGAAGAAGAATGTGATTCAAGTGTCGATGACAAAAACAGTCCGAGGTTTCAAACCGATAACGCCTCCTCCTCTCCCATCCCATCCCGGTATAGCCGCACGACAAACCGGACATCTTTAGGACACGCACATGGTAAGCAAAACGCAACAGTGGCGCAACAAATCATCCTTTACTCACCTTGCTACATTAGCTTCATCACCAGCCCCATGTACTCCACGTTGTAGCGTCGCCTTCACAGCCATAAACAGACACGAACCGCAGCATATGTGGCCGCACGGTGTCAACGTTGCATTCGTAGGAGGGAAAAAGCATATAGGACACGTGTAATCGGAAAGCGGTTCAGGTTCCGGAGGTGTTATATGTGATATTGATATCGATGCTGGAGAAGAAGATGTAGACGCTATAAGGTCCGGTCCGTCCTGGAAAGATTTCGTGTTGGATGGGTGAAGAATTTTTCGGAGGCTGGGGCTGCTCACGGAATGCTGCTGGGATGGTCCTGCTTGAGGAGAAGATGGACGAGATGGCGTCTCATAACGACGAGAATTT
>JABAJW010000148.1:0-14247 GCA_018855395.1 Arthromyces matolae | reverse complement strand
CCGCATACTCCGCATCTCGAATCAAATATAAGATCCTGAGGGCAGACCAAAAGTCAGGTTCGTTTTGGTCCAAAGCCGATGTTGCTGAAACAAGCATAAGCTGATAGCCAAGAATCATGGAGGGGTCGCTGGTATCCTGCTTAAGATAGGACCGTCCGAGGTCAAATAGTTGCTGGTTTGGAATTATTGTCGTATGAATATCTGGCCGGAGAACTTTCTTTAAGTATCTTGGCAGCCGCTCTGGTTCGTCCAATGGATCCCATGGATCTAGATCTGAAAGGAAAGAGATTGAGACCAGAAGTGGAGCCTGAGGTGAAGTCCTCACTTCTAGTGAATTCGAGGTGAGATATGTTCTTTTCTCCAGAGAGCTTGACATCATCGTTCCTGTCACTACCGTCCCACTCCCTCATAAGATTTTTATAGATCTGCTGAGCCAAATCATGCACATTGGAGGGGATTTTGGAATTGTGTCCGGACGCGTATTCGTGGATCTCGCCTAATAATGTAGCAAAGTTGTGCACGTCTTTATCACGTAACGCTGCTTCTGCCCTTTTCCCTAGGTCATCCAAAAGATGACTGACTTCCTCCTCGTGAGGATGGGAGGATGCTGTCTTGATAGGTGTATTCATGCGAGAGAAAATCCCCGACAAATCAAATGAGTTGTGGGAGCGAGTCGAATGGACAACATCATAACTAATAATAGCTGGAAATTACGAGCGAGTTAGTTCGAGGTGTAAATGAAATTGTGAGCCCTCACAAGTGCTTGGCTCCACTAGTACATCACGAGGAACAAGTTGAGCACTGTTGGAAGCCGGTAGTGGTGTTGCCTGCACAGCCAATGCAAGAATTAAAAAGGTAAAAACCGAATGGATAAGTCCATGAAAGCCGTTTATAGTGAGCATGAGTTGCGGGAAGTTGGAGTTTGAAGTAGCTCTTGTGACCTGACCAGCAGAGTATGGAACTGCCTTCGAAATGCCGAGTCCTACGGATATACAACTTGGGACAGACAGGGTTCTAAAGACATGGGAGAGTTGACTTGGAGACTCTCATTGTGATATCAAAAAGCGAAGCTGTGCTACACTCTTGATCACGATGAAACATCGTAGATTTTATTCCTGATAATGTAGATGTTAGAATTAGAAAGGACATACAGCCTAGTGTGGTAAACATTGTTCGTTTTATATTTGAATAACCAAGGTGGCCGTGGATTTTGCGATAAGAGCTGGTCTGTTGAAATGGCAAAGGGAATCCAGATTTGATCCAGATATTCCAGTGAGTCAGGGACAACAAGATGTGAAACGATAGCAGTGCTCGCGAGATGAAGTGCAATCCGCAGTAATCTGGTAGAGAACGGTCAGATCCGTTGAGAGATGGGCGTGCTTGATAGTTTGCGAGTGAAAGAAGCAATCGTAAGAATCGGATCTTATCTCATTTGAGATGTGATGCAATCAAAATACAGAGTGAGTCACTTCTTCACTTCCTCACTTACTCGCTAGACGCAAATCACTGTATGCTTATCCAGCTTCAGAACTCGCAGCACACATTCGGACACGCGCAGCATTTGGATGTTGTGAGAACATATCCGAATCCACCTTGGACTATGCAACGGAGAGTAGGAAGGAACACCGTTTTTCAGAGGACAACAACAACACCTGCACCTTGATCTAACAACGCAAACGTGATGTTCGTGTTCCCGACCGTGGTCCGTGGACCTATCCAAATGCCCATCTCTATCTCCTCTTCCACCTGCCATATCCATCCTCATACGCCTATCCTTCCCCCATGACTACACCCGTCCGAAGTCCCGTATTTGTATGAACTCGCAGCATCTCTTCTTCTTCTGGTTCTCGTCGTTCAACTCTGATAGCTATCACCCAAGACCAACACGCCGACGCTTCGTTGAAAATGGAGATGATAGCAACAACCAACCCTGAGTAAAAAAACTCGTCCTCCTCCTCCATCATGAACGACACCTCCCCTCCCCCCACTGATTTGGATTCGATTGCGGTTTTAGATTCTCAACCATGGGATATGAATTGGTGTTGTACCCGATCAGCCCAAGCTCAAGGGTGTGGGTATGGATATGGGTGGAGAGAAAACATGTTACGTGGGTGATCTCATCATGACGTTGGTCGTTTCAATTACTCAGACGCTGTCTTTATCTCATTTCTCTTCCCAGGTTACGCTTTTCTTATATCGTGTATTATATATTGGTCCAATACGGTCTTCTTCCCCATTCCCTACCTCTATCTCCTCCTCTCCTCCTCCCATATCTTGTCTCCTGATTGTCATCCCCTTTTCTTTCCTTCCTCCTCTTTAGCATGTTGGGGCCTTCTGTTTGACTTGCTGGTTCGTTGGTTGCAAACGTTTCCTTTTCTTCTTCTTTCCACATAGATTCTTGTACCTTTCTCTTTCCCTACTCACAAACTTACCTTACTTTCCGTCTCCGAGTGTTTGATTTGACGAATTAGTAGATTATTTTGAATTCTTATTCTCGCTTGTAATCCGTCAACTATCCAACGACAAACTCAAGTGCCAACTTCGAGATAATGATCAGGATCAGGATTATGTGTCTACGATAAGTCTACCTACATGGATACGAAACTGCGAAAAGCATGCTCATGTAACGATTCCCTCCATCCAGTTCCAGTACCATACCCTGAGTCAACTTGTCCATGAGCGATATAACGGGAGTGAAATGCGGAGTGTCTAGGAAGTGAAATTCCTCGGACTAGGAAAACCATTTTCCAATCACGCCCCACTTCTAGAGGGGCGCCCAAACGCCCTTCGATCTTCTTCAAGTGTTTCACGGAAGGCAATCAATGAATTCTCCCTTTTACTACGTCCACCTCTTGGTCCCCTAGTCCAATTTGACTGGGGTACAGGCTTGAGTCTGTGTCTCTTCACAAGATCCGTGAGATAGTTGTCAAATCGTTCTAAGCAAGCCTTCACGGCAGGTGAGGTTTCCGTTGCAGCCTTTGCGTCTCGAATAGAATACAAGAGCCAGAGAGACGGGTCTTTTGATCTATCGTCGCAGTGCTCTAAATATGTCACTGCTGCCAGGAGGATCAGCTGATAGCCAACAATAATCCTTTTATTGGGATCGAAATTGGGATTATGAGTATCCAACCCTTTGATGTAGGCATTTCCGAGGTCCAGTGATCGCTGTAGTTCGAAAATTGAAGGGGAGACACCCTCTGGTCGTAGAGCATGTTCACTGTGAAGCTCTTCTGGCAGCACTTCTGGTCGATCCATCGCATCCCATGGATTTGTATCTGGACAAAAAAGGAAGGAAGGGGAAGGGATTAGACTTGGAACTAATACCTATAGAAAAAAATCATGATCGGAGAAAGAGACTCACGATTAGAAAATTCAAAGATTGGTTGACGTGAAGAGGTTTCTATTTTCGTATCAATTTTGACAATGTCTTTGTAGTCCCTGTCACGCCAATCTTCATTAAGACGGCGATAGATCTGCTGCGCCAACTTTTGCTTGTCAATGGGTAATCGATCATTGTGTCGAATCCAGTTGGGTCTTGGCAAGTATAAAGCGATCGTGTCTCTAATCTCTTCAAATCGGAACACCTGTTTATCACGTAGCGCTGCTTGACCCCGTGCTTCCAGATCACGCAAAGTGGCTTCAGGATTGCTTGGGATACTGTGTAGAGGTACCTCAAGATTGTGTGTCTGTTCTCGATTAGGGACCTTTTGATCCGGAAGCTGGGAGGATGATATCGAGGGGGCAAGTGGAATGTGAGCAAGGTTTGTGTTTGTCGGCTCGGCCTTCACGTCTTCGTCCTTAATAAACGCATCCGTTCGTGAGAAAATCGCCGACAAATCAAAGGGGTTGGAGGAGCGAGTCAAATGCACAGCATCGTGATTACGGACAGCTGTAAATTACGAGGGGATTAGTTCCATATGGAAATGAGATTGACGACAGCTCTCACTGGTACTGGGATTTTCTGGGACATCGTGAGGAACGAGTTGAGCGTTGTTTAAAGCCGGCAGCGGTGTTGCCTGCACAGCCAATGCAATAATTGAAAAGGTAAAATTGGTAAGTAGTCCACGAAAGGCCTTCAT
The DNA here is from genome assembly GCA_018855395.1 of Arthromyces matolae. NCBI lineage: Eukaryota > Fungi > Basidiomycota > Agaricomycetes > Agaricales > Lyophyllaceae > Arthromyces > Arthromyces matolae. Next base: position 10,168 of record JABAJW010000148.1, on the reverse strand, counting down.
AATGAGGATGATTTGAGGGAAGTTGGAGTAGGATCTGAAGTAGCTCTTGTGACCTGACCAGCAGAGTACGGAACTGCCTTCGACATACCGAGTTCTACGGATATATAAGTTCGAACAGCCAGGGTTCCACAGACATGGGAGTGTTGACTTGGAGACCTTCATCATTCAGAACCAAAGCTGTGCTACACTGATGAGACTTCGATTGATTTGATTCCTGATGCTTACTTAGTAATGTAGATGTTGAGATTTCATAGAAAGGACACAGCGTATTGTGGTCAGCGTTGTTCAGTTCTGATTCGAATGACCAAGGTGGCCGTTGATTAAGATTTTGTGAACTTTAGCTCACTTTAAACTTCTGACTCAAAAGTTCACTTAAGTGCATTCTATGGCCAAGTGAGTTTTTAAAAGTTACTTTGTCATACGCCTTGTGTAGCTACTCTCTGATTCAATTGTATCTGCCTTAGACTGGGTCCTAAAGTTCCATCTTCCCCTTCCCTAGGTTTCCAATCTGACTCTGGTTGCAATTCAATTTTGCCCCTGACCCTACGCGCAACTTGAAGACCAGTGAGATATCTATTGAAGCTCGTCAAACAGGCCTTCACAGCACTCGAGTTTCCCTCTGCATATTCTGCATCTCGGATCAGATACAATATGTACATGAACCAAACTTTTTCCTTGAGCGGGTCCAACGCCAACACTGCTGCCATCAGCATCAGCTGATAACCGCTGATAATCATGTCATTGTAGGTGCGTTCTTCAAGGCTGGTACGACGGATGGTAGCATCGTTAAGAGTGTGATGGCCCAGGTCCATTAGTCGCTGTGTGTGAAACATTGACACACCATCATCTGCTAACTCTAGATATTGCCGTAATCCTTCTGGAAGCGCTTCTGGGAAACGCAATGGATCCCATGAACTATCTGAGCGGCAGGGAATGAACCTTCACGTTAAACTGAAATATTTGATTCGAGGGAAGTGACTCACGGCTACAAAATGTTAACAAGGACCGCGGAACCATTGCCTGAATGTAGACAATTTCTCTAATGTCCCTGGCTGCCCACTTCTTGTCAACACGTCCATATATCTCCTTTGCCAACTTTTGCACATCAGAGGGGAATTGAGTATGCTCGACAAATACTCCACGGGAATTGGGTCCCCGGTAGTAGGATTGGATCTGTCGCATTGAATCATGGAAGGACAGTATTTGTTTATTGCGTAACGCTTCATCAGCCATTTGTCCCAGGTGATGCAAGGTGGTTTCAGAATGGCTCGCGATACCGCTTAAAAGTACCCCAGGATCATCTTTCTTCTCTTTTGTAGCCGGAAGATCAGATGATGGAAGCTGACCAAGGTCCACACTGTCCGAGTCCTCATTCTTGATAGCCTCATTCACCCGTGGAAAAATCCCCGATGAGTCAAAAGGGTTGTAGGAGCGAATAGAATGCACAGCATCATGATCATGGAAACCTGAAAATAACAAGGTCATTAGTTGAGATTCATTCATATGAAGATCAATTGAGCTCACTGGGGCCGGGATGCACTAGGAAATTCCGAGGAACCAGTGGAACATCGTTCAAAGCCGGCAGTGGAGTTGCGTCTACGACCAGTGCGAGGATTAAGACAGTAGAAAATGTACGAAAACGTTGATGGAGAAACTTCATGATGGATGAAGGGACTGAAGTACACGTTGAGACCTGGCCAGCAGATGAGTGAAATGTCCCCGGGATGTGGAGCCTTATATGTAAAATGTACCTTGCAAAGGAAAGGGTTGCATGTCCTGAGAACGTTGACCTAGCAACCTTGATAATGATATCGTTGATATGCGGTGCCACACTTGTGATAAATTTCTTTGATTCTATTCTTGAGCATTGGTTCCTGCATACATTGGAATTAGAATCTATGTGGGCAACATAGTCTGTTTGATGAATTCCGATATCAAGATGGCCGTGGTGGACAGTGGACAAGACAAAGCTTATGATAGAGCCGTTTGGAAATTTGATGGTCACAAGGAATCTAAATGACCATCAACGACAACAAGATCTAAATGAAACACGTGAGAATACCAGTGCCAGCAAAATGACGTGCACAGAAAGGAGAATATACCGCGTCCAGCTGGTATAGAATTGTCTGCTTACACACTCACCGTGGTGCCTTTAGTTAGATATGGTTGACTGTGCAGTCTGTGCTCCAGACTTCGCAGTTCGACAATGATCTTTGACTTTCTCCAACGCTATCACTGCTGTAGTTAGCATCAGCATACAATTGTAGAACGTGTCGAGATTGGATGTGGATTAAGTCACATTGCAGGAGAAGGACATGGTCGTCATGATCTCATCTGATTGACTTTATTTTGGGTCAGTTTTGAACTTATCACGTACCCGTTAGACACCCGTGTACGGCCGTCTTTGTACGGGTAGACGGCTAGAAACCGTCCCGTTGACTGTCACGTACAAGTGACCACTGAGAGTCAAACGGAACGGGCACGGTACCCGTATAGACAGGTCGGTATGAACCGTCTTATACAGGACGGTGTAGAGCCCTACTACCAGTCAAGCAGTGTTTAAATTTGGCAGTTGTGTTGCCTGCACAACCAATGCAAGAATTGAAACGTATGGAAAAGCCTATGCCAGGCCTACATGATCAATTGAGGAACATGTCAAAATATGAAGCCTGATATGTATGTAATTTGGAGCAGGGACAACGACCTTGTTCAGAAATAATCAGCTATCTTTGACTGTGTGCTTCAAAACTCGCCCGGTTGACATTCGTATTATATGGACATAGTTCCCTTGATATTTGAGCCCTCCATCATTGATACACGGTTTTGTGGGACCCTATGGCTTACAAATACTCAAACGACCAGGAACAACACGGCTTTCAATGAAATGCAGTACTAGTGCCCGCAAAACAATATTGATCTAGGTCAAGTTTCAACGCTAAGTACTTACCGCCAGTTGGAAATTCTACATCAGATGTTTCAAGTTTCTGCGAAGGACTATCCGAAAGCGGACAAAGCTGAAATGAGAAAGCCTTGTCTGAGTGAGAAAGATGCTGTCAGAATATCGCTTACACCAATACAGGGCCAGCGAGTTTCAAATGGGATCCTTACACGAAGAGGTGAGTGTTCCGAAGGTAGCGTCGTGGAATGGATGATCCGAGTGCGATAATGGTTTCGGTCATTAAGTTTTGACTATCCCATGCGGATGGCCGTAAATTGCGGGCCAATACTTATGGGGTTTACTGTCCCGGGTCGGTGGGACGACTCTTGTAGAGAACGGGATGCTTGAGCAATTAATGTGCAAGAGAATAAATAATCAGGAACTCATTCTTTCTTGTTGAATAAGTGATAAGAGACCGAGACCTCCTAGTAGAGCATATTTCAGCTGAGGAAAGTCGTTCTAGATGGAATGAAAGATAAGGATGATTGCTATTGTCATGTAGCCAACATAGGGCAAGAACCTAAGGGGTTAAATGATTACTCATATTATTGAAATTATGACAGGATTTCGTTTGTATCTATTTGATATTCCATGTTAATCAAGCTGCCCAACGAGGTTCTGTCTGACAATGTATCACCATCTGAATCCAGATTTGCATGTTTTGTCTTTCCCTCCCGAAACATCTAATGGTATATCTCTAGCCAAACGAGACTGGGAAACACCTGAATGTCTCTATGTGTACGCTGTACCCCCATCTTCACTGGCCAGACCGAAGGCTTTCGACCAACTTTTGACCAATGGGGGGCCAATTGTGTATGCCTTATGGTGTGTATTCCGTGTTAGATGTTGACAATTTTATTCACCAAGGTCCTAGCTCATTTCTAAAGCAACAATTTTGAAGCAGGTGTGCACATAATGGATTCCCCAGACTCTCCTCCCAAAGCTTCAGACAAAATCCTGCCGACCATCATACCCCCCGACCATGACCTCATTCCAGGTTGGCGGTCGCTATGCTGTGGCACCCCCGCCCATCGCGAATCAGTCCTCGCCACACCAGGCTTTCCCCGCACAGTAACCACAGCTTCCCCGTCTCTCCATTGTCTCGATTCCACAAACGACTCACATGGGACCGTGTATTGATTATGGGGGTTTACCACGATGATAATTATAAGTCGTGTATTGCCTAATGTGTGTATGAGTACTTACGGCTTTCTGTCGAACATTAATTATTTGATTCTAAGAGGTCGTAACTTGATGCCGAAGCGTAGCGAAGGCAGTTCTTGTATAGTAGTGCGCGAAACGGAGACCAAAGCAGTTAAGACTTACCCTCTGACCTTCCAATGATATGTTTCCTCTCTAGAAATTCTAAACCTCGATACAAATCTAGATCATTGATGGGGTTGTTGTCTCCTTTTGTCAACATGAATTGCTGTGGAAGTAAACTAGGTCTTTTGCTGCAAAGAACAATGGGCAGTAATCACATTGTAAGTGTCGTAAAAAAAGAAAGGATAAGGAAAGGATGAACATACTCCTTCTTTTTCTGTACTACTTCGCGACTTTCCATGACTCGGTGAACGATAGGGATTTCTTGACCAGGAATCTTGTATACCGTGATGTCACCAGTACGATATTTCTCGGAAGGGGGGTTCGTTAAAAAGAGGAGATCACCACGGTAGGCTCCATCGAACCGCTATTAAACGTTAACCATGAACAATTTATCCGCTTAGTACCTGGTTCCTCCGGGTTGCGAAACAATTACGTACGTGAGTACAACCACAATGGGAGATTCGCAGTTTGCGATGAGTCCAAGTCCTTTCCATATCATCAGGCCTGACGCGATGAGTGGATGCTATTGACCCAACAAAAAGTTCGAAACACGTGAGCTTCGGCGTTTGCCGTCGATGGACTTGGTTCGAATTTTTTGCTGTGTACTACCTGTGTACATAGGAGATTTTGTAGAGCACATATTTCCACAGCTAGTTAAAGTTTGAAGTGAGATTCTGTCTGTATAAAGTCATATTAGATTATTTGTCATGCTAGAATTGCTTCAATAATCACAGCGGGATGGAAATTACTTGTACAAGTTGTACTTTGTATCAATCAGCCAGTTCCTCTTTTGGATTACGCGTCAGACGCGTTACAGCGCCATCAAACACGCAACAGCTTCCTACATCAACTTCTCTGTCAATCTGGCGTTAGCGCGGTGGCCTAAAATGGTCTCTGTGGACAATGACGCGTCTACACATCATACCTGCACGAAATGCATTATGCCATCGAAATCTGGAATATGACGCGTCAAACTTCAAACAAAGGCGCGACGGCAGACTTACCAAAGTTTGTGCACAATCCCTTTCTCGGAAGCAACAAAGCAATAATAAGAAGAAACAGGCTACATCTAATGACACGAGACATTGATGAAGATGATCTTATCTCAAATCTGGGGACCGTGGACTTGGACTCATTTGTGCGCTCTCTTGAGGTCTTGGCAGATTCTGAGGAGGCTATTGTATCTCTGGAAGCTCAAATAGATATATCTTCTTTGCTTGAAGAGTATTTGGACAAAACTACATCGTTCAATATCCTATGCTGACCATGTTTATAGCTCTGGAATCAAATTTTGGAGAAAACCCCGTTGCCACGGTTCTCTAAGAAGGCGATCTACAACATTTGGCTTGAAAACAGTAGTAGGAAATGGAGGCGCCATGATGACAAGCTAGAATCTGCAAAAAAATTGCTTGATGAGGCCCGTCAGATTGGAGGCGGGATACAAGACTTGTACGTGGTTGAACCAATTCCGCTCCATGAGGAAGAGGGTTTCACTGCGCTTGTATTTGGTCTTCCGGCTCTGTTCCGCCAATACGGTGCAAAGATACGTGAAGTTTCGCTGGACTCAACTTGTGAGTATTCCGTCATTGAAAAGACTTAGCAAGCACTTATTTTTCTCACTGAAGGGAATACCAATGGAGCCAATTTTGAAGTCTATGTGTTGCTTGGCGAAATAAATGGATCAGGATGTATGGTGGTGGAGATGATGAGGAAGGCGAAACAATGTCCATGCTTGTTTGTTCATCGTCACCATCATTTCTCTCATCATCACTGTCAGTGTCACCATCATCAACATCTGTATCCCCAGGTCCACGACCTTGCACCCAATCACAGAAATCCTTCCAAATCCACATTGCCTCACACCTCTGCAGCCATAGTACCATCTGTTTGCTGTAATCTTGTTTGTTGCTTGCACGGTATGCCTCTTTTACCAAGTCTATATGCAACCGCTCAGGAGACTCTGTGTTATAGCCATCGGCGGTACCAAGTTCACGGATCGCTTCGACATAGTGATTCAGAGAGTGAAGTTTGGGGATGTTGAAGTCCTCATGGCACTCAAGTTTGATGAAGATGTCCTTGTTTTTGTGGAAGGTTTTAAGGGAAGCCTCAAGCGCTCAAAGAGTAGAGGACGTGTGACGTTGATACCTTCTTTTTGGCTTGCCGTGTTCCATAAAAAGTGGTGTTGTACCCTTCCTTTTCTTTCTTCTCTCTCTCCCTTCCTTACGTTGGTAGATAACTGACTGCCTGACTGCCTTCCTTGGTTGGTTTTCTTCTCTACTGACGTTCCCTTGCTCAAGCTTTCAGACAATCAATGCATTTCATTTGATTTCATTCTTTTGTTCTTGAAAATGGAGCAAGAATGGTAGGGAGCCACCCAACCGGTAGAACAACATTGATTTGAATAATGCCATGTATGCGCACAAGAAAGGGACCAGAGTCAAAAGGTGGGATGATGGTCTTAGGATAGAGAGTATCCAGATGTACGTAAGTATCCTACCCATCTCCTTCCAATTGATCATACCCTCCCTAGCCACTTCCAGATGGGTGCGCAGCTAAGCGCTGCACCCGCTTCTTGTTCAAGTCTTTCTGCCTTTGGCTGGGCCCGCCTCTTTTCCCCGGTTCCCAATTTGACTCTCTTTGAAGGGTTATGTATGGGGACCAAAGGTCAGTGAGATGCCTGTCAAACGTCTTTAAACAAGCCTTCACATCATCTGGGGTTTGCACTGCATACTCTGCATCTCGCATCAGATACAAGAGCCAGCAATTTGATTGCAGGTCACCTCGGCCATGAGGTATATTGGATGCTGCCACTGATGCCACAAATAGCAGCTGATAGCCGAGAATCATCCGATCGGAATTGCTGAGAACGTGCTTGTCAGGAGTGGTAAGCTTGTTGATGTAGGCATATCCAAGGTCCAGAATTTTCTGGATTAGGATTGTTTGAACCGCAGGATCATGTGGTTGTAGACTATCCTTTAGCCAAATGGCAGCATTTCTGGGTCCTCCAATGGAATCCAGTGATTTTCATCTGGACGTAAGGGGACAGATGAGCTTGGGGAACTGGATCAATGGGAAGTTGACCCTTCACTCACCTCTAGAAAACTTGAGCAGTAAAGGGTCTGTTGACCAAGTTATCTCGACAACGTCTTCAAGATCCCTGTCCTTAAATTCCTTCTCAACACGGTCATAGATCTCCTTAGCCAGTTTGTGCAGATGAAAGGAAAGTTGGGAATCAAATTCACGCGGATTTTGTGACCATTGTGTTGAGGCTTTTGCAATATTCCCCCGGTATCCCTTAAACAGGATAATCTGTTTATTATGTAGCGCTGCTAGAGCCTTTTGTTCCAGATCACGCAAATTGGATTCAACTTCAAGACGGCTTTGGATCCTGTCGTGTTCCTCCTTTTTAACTGGTGGAACCTTGACCTCCTCTTTGATAGGCGGGTCCATGCGTAAAAAAATCCCCGACAAATCAAAGGGGTTGTAGGAGCGAGTTGAATGCACACCAGCATAATTATGGGCCACTGTAAATTACGAGGGATTAGTTCCATGTGAAAATCAGATGGTCAGCCCTCACTGGTGCTTGGATCCGCCGGGACATCACGGTGCACAAGTTGAGCGCTGATTAGATCGGGCAGTGGTGTTGCCTGCACAGCCAATGCAAGAATGAAAAGGGTAGAAGCTGTATGGGAAAGTCCTAGAAAGCCCTTCATAATGAGAATGCAGTAAGGGATGTTGGAGTCTGTGACCTGACCAGCAGATGATGGAACTGCCTCCTACATTTCAAGCCTTATATCTATGGATGTGGGACAGAGAGGGTCCCGGTGACATGGGATTGTTGACTTGGCAACTTTGATATGTTTATAAAATCCTGTGCCACACTTGTATTGACATTGATTTCATTCCAGATAACATATATATCTATGTTGTAATGAGAATGGAAACAGCCGACACAACTAAGAGGGTCCCATTGACATGGGATTGTTGACTTGGCGACCTTGATTACTCATATTCAAGGGGGTACCGGGATTAAAATCCGACACCCGAGGTTGGCTAGTTAGTCTCTCCAGAGGGCCCGAAAAAGGAATTTGGAGGTCACCTATAGACGGGTCATACTGTACTATTTCATACTTACTTTCGATGCAGAGGGCCATGTCACAACCTACCCATAATTCCCTAAAATCTCCCTTCAAGTTTACACATCAGCTCATCATTGACGGATCACTGGCAAGGTCCCACATCAAAACCACTGAGGCTGAAGGCTTAACAGTCCTTCACGTAACCTTAAATGCAAGAGGTAGTTGAACTTGAATCTTTTGTTATGAGCAGCAACTGACTTGGCAGGAACGCTGCTACTGAGGATGATAGCCTCGGTAGCCAAAGAATGGGATTAAAGGAAGTGCAATATTTTGGAATTGACATACGGACATGGAATTCAACCTCTGTATATTATTCTGCCATTTAGCGCAGACTGGGCCTCTGCTCTTTTTGCTGCTCTTTTTTCCAACTCTATTCTTCGTTTACTGAGTCCCTGCATTCCATTTCTCCTTTTGTTTGGTTCCCAATTTGACTCGCCTTGTACATTCATGACATTATACTCCACACCAAGCTCTGTGAGACCTCGTTTAAACTGTTTCAAACACTTCTCCACTTTGTCTGAGTTTCTTTCTGCGTGTTCTGCATCACGAATCAGATACAAGATCCATCGGAACCGAGTCTTTTCTTCGAAGAGGGTTAAAGTCAGCATCGCTGCTACTGTCATCAGCTGATAGCCAACGATAAACATGCGCTCGTAGCCCTGAGTATAAACTCTGTGATGAATCACCGCCTTGTTGATAAAGGCATATCCAAGGTCAAGTATTCGCTGCACTCGGAACATTGGCCTAATATCTGACTCCAGATATGTCTGTAACTCCACTGGCAGCCGTCCTATGTCACGTATCGGATCCCATGGAGCCTCGTCTGAGCGCGAAGGAATGAGTACTAGTTTCAACAAAAGACCTCTTCAAGTCATGAGAGACTCACTGCTGGAGTATGTGAGGTCTGTTTGCACGGCACCGCGTCTAGTTTTATATGCTATGACGTTGACAATGTCTTTTTCGTCCCAGAGGTTCCACTCTGCACAGAGACGACGGCCTATCACCTGGGCCAAATTCCGAACATCAGAGGACAGGTGAGGAGTTTCAGGTACAAGGTTTCCATTCAGAACTCTCGAGACGTGGTGAGATGAGAGTTTGCGCGTGATTGCTATGAAGAGTAATGTTTGTTTATCATGTATGGCTTCCTCACCCATGTCTTTCAGACGATGCAAGATGGTTGCGGTACTGCGTTGAGGCACCACATCCTCGACTTCCTTCATCCTTCCAGCGATTTCGGCTAGAACAGCTGATAATGTTGTGAAGGTGGCAGGAGCCAGTGGAATGTGACTCAAGCTCAGCGGAGAATTCTGGGGCTCCACTTTCTTGACACCGTCGACATGTGCAAAAATCCCCGACACGTCAAAAGGGTTGTTCGAGCGGATTGAATGCACACCATCGTGATCGCGGATGGCTGGAAGTTACAAGGGAATCAGTTTGAATTCCATCGTTTGAATATTTCAGAGAGCTCACTTGTGCTGAGATTGACCTTATCTCTAGGATCAAGTCGGGAGTTGCTGGATGTTTGCAGTGGTGTTGCCTGCACCACCAATGCAAGAATTAGAAGAGTAGAAACCGTAGGGATAAATCCATGCGTGATTTCCATGATGAATCGGGTGATGTTAGACTCCAATAGCTGTTGAGACCTGACCAGCAGATGTTGAACTTGTTCCCGACACGTTGAAGACTATATACTCATATTGTGAAAATTATGACAGGATTTCGTTTGCATCTGTTTGGTATTCCAAGTCAATCGAGGTGCCCGAGG
>JABAJW010000146.1:0-14331 GCA_018855395.1 Arthromyces matolae | reverse complement strand
TGAGGCACCATGAAAAGGTCGGAAAAGATCTCGGAGTGTTTGCAAAGGACGGACTTATGCACTCGGAAAGCGACGTTTTGTAAGATGAGAACGATGGAACCGTCAGAGAACCAGTATTCCGCGTTTCTTTGGACGTTGGTCAAGTCCATTGTGCAGTTCTGGTTGCGGGAGCTTATAATTATGACGCGAAAACAAACGGAGATCAAAAGGAGATGCTGAAATAAAATAAGCTTGAATTGTTTATACAGCCCCGACACGTGACGAGCTGAGACGCGTCGCGTCCGAGTGCTACACGCGTTGGAAGTTACATCGGCACCAAGGTGACAAGGCGGTGTAAAGAATGTATGCGAATATAGATCTAGTACTTTCTAAGGAAGCACCCTTGAACTGCCGAACGCGTACGCGTAGTATGATACTATTGTAATGAACCGATCGCGAGAGTGACAAAAGCTTAAGATGGAGATCAAGTACAGAGTCAAAACACTCACTGCGTTTTCGCCTAACTTTCCCCCATGCGAGATAATTAGGCAATTCCACTTGTCCTATATATCTATAGATTTTGCCTACCTTTCTCTCTGCGTGCAACTTGAGCTATGTCTTCGCGTGGAAGCCCAAATTTATCCCAGGTGATTTGTTGGGAAAGTGACAAAGCCTAAATATCTCACGCTGATCAAGTTCAACTGGCATCCAGCGCGACATCTCTTCTTTCCACACGTCTTTCCATCGGTTCTATGGCGTATTTCTACCAGGGCACAACATGGGCTTCATAGCCTTTCTCCCTCGTAACTTTCGGTCCATATATTCGAGGTAAGTTTGGATTTTTTTCAACAAGTTCAACGCCCACAACTTATACGAGCCATGCTATCCCCGCCTCCTTCGCCAGTATCCAGCAGTCCATCTGCCAATATCTCGTCTCCTGGACTCCATCGTACTAAGTCTTCTTTCCCTCGACTCCCTAAACTGCACATTGAGCGGCCGAACGACGTGAGGAAAAAACGGGAAGCGGCGCGCCTGGCATTTCGACGGGATGTTCTTGGGTTTCCGTCTGCCCTCGACACGTGGATTCAATGGGGACTGGAACATCCTCTTCCCATCGATTTTGATATGACATTTGCCACAGTCAACACCAGTCCGTTTAATTTGGACTGGGTTGATTGTGAAATATCGGTTACGAAGACACCAGTTCGTACCTCCCTCCACCTCTTCAATCATTAACAACAATTTTTGATCATGAAATAGGGCCGTGTTGAGGAACCATTCCAGGACCCAGCTCGATACACCCTCTCGCTGACTGTTCGCATTCCTTCCTCCTCCGGATTTCTCGCGTATTACGAACAAAGCCCAGCTGTCGTACTCGCTACCTATGTTGGTGATAATGACAATGCTGAGGCCCCCGACTGGCTCAAACTCTCTGGAAGTAAACATTTTTCCAACACTCGCACCCACGCAGTCGAAATCGTAGCGTATCATGCCACCCATGCAGACAATCAAGAGAAGTCCTCGGCCATATTGAGGTGGTGTTGCGCAGTTTCGGTAGGCCTCCATCATATCTTTATGGACAATTCCAAATCTAAGTTTCATCCCAGCGTCGTCCCACTCCCCTCCCTGGGCACCTCACTCAAACACCCAAGCCTCGCCGACGCCTACTTGATCAGCGGTCTCACAAACCTCGTGCTTCAGATGTGAACCACACAATCTCTCAGGCATTTCGACAGGAATACAATCATTCACCCACGCGTGTGTTGGACAGGAATCAATTCTTGATCGATGATTATGAGTTCTAAGTCGCGCGAACACGCGCCTATCTCCGTGAATATCATTGCTATACTGTAAATTCCTTCTTAGAAGTAAATATCTACAAAATTTGGTCCAGTACGCTGCTATTTGAATTTTCGTTGACTTCACAACAAATGTGCGAAACTTGTGGTGATCACGGGATCTGTCCTTATTTCGAAACCTCCATCATCACCGTTGAGTGGGATATCTCAAATATCTACCTGGGCCTTGTCTGTTAAATGTCACGTTTCTCCATGTTCATTTCCAACCACCAGCTTCCCAGTGAGCACCCTCAGATAGCATGGTATGTCTTATTATGTTATAAGCCAAATACACACTTAATTTCTCGCAGCCCGCTTCCTCTACAAGCCAGACAGTTATCTGTCGCTGCTCTTTATGCAAAGGAGCTCGTGTATCTAAACGAGAAGCTTCACAGCACCAGCAACGCGAACTACGCCGTGCCAGCACGATTCGTCCCACCTTTAATCAATCCGACTCCAGGTTCACGACTCTTGCATCCACCACACGTCCGGATCCGATTCTAAGTTCCAGCTTGTCCTTTGTCTCACCCTTGGAGCAAGAATTTGTTGGATCTGTTATAGAGGCAGATGACTACCCCCATTCCTTACCAGCATCTCTGGTTGCCGAGGCAGAGCAACGTGGTGAAGAACACATACAACGCATATTGGCTTCCGGAGAAACCTTTGAGCCAATCTGTCTTGATGACTGGGACGTAGCTGAGGGTTTGGAAGTGGATTCAGACGTGGGTGGTCTGGGTATTGAAGAAGATCAAGCATGCATCGACATTGAGCTCGAATCTGGACACGTCGCAACCCCTCGTGAAGAGATCAGCGATAATTCTCCATCATCCCCTCCAGACCCCTTCCAATATCCACCTGCATCTGCAGATGATATACAACTTCCTACCCCCAATGACGTTCATCCAAATCGAGCCGTCTACATGATATATCTTGTGGTCTTCTGGCTACACACCCAATTCCATCTACCATTTGCTGCATGCAATGCCCTTCTTCTGTGTTTTAGCATTGTCATGCGTGTTGTGGGTGTCTCCCTCAGTCCCAGCATGTATACAACCCTCCCCTCCGCCATAAAATCCCTAAATGGTGAACCTACCTTCCGTATTGCCCCCGTGTGTCCCACTTGCATGAAAGTCTTTCCTCCTGACACTCCAACCTCAACCACATGTATCTGTGGAACTCCCCTGTTCCCAACGACATCTACACCTACAGAGGAGGGACGTGGAAACAGTGCTCGTGATAGGCCTCGCCCCCTCGTTCAATTTCCATATAAGTCTCTAGAGGAACAACTTGCCGCTATCATCCCGTTGATCGAAGAAGACCTCGAACGTTCACTAGACAAGATCACTCAATCCGTTCCAGGCAAGTATACCAATATCTTTGATGGGAAGGTTTGTCAAGAGCTGCCATCAGCATCGGGTGGGCGTTTCTTTGCTCCGACTACTCAGGAGCGGGAAGACGGAGAACTGCGGATAGGCGTCAGTCTTGGCGTTGACTGGTGAGCCATTTTTTCCTTGACGGGTCAATTTCTGATGTTGACTGGTTACAGGTTTTCATATTTACGAAGTCAAATTGCCCCTTCCCACACATCGTGTCCAATGTCTTATAGTATTGTCAATCTTCCTCCTCATCTACGGTACGTCATGTCAGATACGTGCATATTTACCAGTGCTTAGCAATAAGTAGTTATCGCACAGCCAATCTCCTCCTCATGGGAATTATGCCAGGTCCCAAGGAAGCAGACGTTGAACAAGTCCATTTCTTTCTCGCAATTCTCGTCAGCGAGCTGCTACGCTTGTGGAGAGATGGGTTTATGGTTATAACCCCCAAATATCCTCAAGGTCGTCGAGTACGGGTGGCCCTTGTCGCAGTTGTCTGCGATAAGCCAGCGGCACATAAACTCGGAGGTTTTGGATCTCATACCCACACTTATTTCTGCACCAAATGCTGGGTTACACAGAACGAAAAGGCGTCTGATGCCTCCTTTGCTGAGAATGGTATGTGGCATATCTTTCGAGCATAGCAACTTACATGATACTTGCACAGGATTTCGACCTCGAACCGATGCTGATCATCGCCGCCTTCAAGAGGCCTACTTGAGATGTCGAAACAAGACCGCACGGGCTGAGTTTGTAAAGACTCATGCTACTCGTTGGACCGAATTGTCGCGTCTTCCTTACTTCGATATCTGCCGTATGGTTATCATTGACCCAATGCATAATCTATTACTCGGTAAGTCGAGTACTCCCCCGTCTGTATCAACATCTCATGAATCAAAGGTGTCACTAAGACACATTTCTATCACATCTGGGTCCAGCATGATATCCTTCGCAAGTCCAAGGAATTACGGCGTCTTCACGGGATTCTTGCAGATGTAAGCAGACCTGTCCCTGTTCTCTATAGCTATCCTTCCCTCTTGACAGCTCAAGCTTCCGGCTAAACTTGGGAGGCTACCTAGTCTCATTGGAGAACCGGCAGGCGGTTCTCTGACGGCAGATCAATGGCTAGTTTTTGTCACCGTAGTTGCACCCTTAGCTGTTTGTGACTTCATCTGAACCATGACATTATGCTCACCAGTCATAGATTCCACAGATATGGCAAGACTATTATGTGGACACTCGGGTCGATGTTGTGGATCGTCGCAGGAGGGATATCGAGGCTATGCAGGCAGAAAAGCGCACTGCAGCTGCCGCCAAGCGCCAGAATCTTCCACCGACCGTAACACAGTCTCGAACCAAACGCAAACGTATAATCTCAGAGCGAGCTCGGGTTAGTCCTTGTATTTTTGACTGTTCAAAATGAATGCAATATAATATTGGCAACTAGGCAATGGATGTTGATCCGGACGACGACAATGGGGTAGATGCTGGCGCAATGGAAGATTCTGACGACCAATCTCATGGGAGTAGGCCACCTCCAAAAAAACGCCAACGAAAAACTGCGGAAGTCACTGCAGAGGATGAGGCACGAGATGAGTCGATTCCATGTAATCTCAGTCGGGATGATCCAGGAAACTTTCTTAAACTGTGTGTTGCCATGCAAACACTGCTGTCGCGCACCATTACAGAGGTCAATTTGGTGAAGGCTGACCATCTTCTTCGAGAATATGGGCGTGGACTTGTCAAGGTATGGAATTGCTGATGTCTGCAATTTCCTTACTTACGTTAAATCAGCTTTATGGTCCGGGTGTAATTCGACCAAACCATCATTACGCTGTTCATACAGCCGACTCTGTTCGAGATTATGGACCCTTACACGAGTTCTGGACTTTCCTTTTTGAGCGGTTAAACAAGGTTCTCAAAAGTTATAAGACGAACAATCACGGTGGCGGCGAGCTCGAAACCTCTTTTTTTCGAGAATTCCACCGCACAGTACAAGATTCAAGACTGGTCAGTCATATATTTATGCGACATTGCCTCTAAAAACTATTAATATTATCTAGTTGGCAAGTAGTGCTCAGTCTCCAGACACCGAACTTCGTGAAATTGCATCTGCTTTATATACCGCTTCAGCGGATGACAGGGGTACTGTCCAAGCATTGGCGCAAGAACTTGATGCGGAACAGGAAAATGGTGAGTCTCTCATGCGCGAGCACCCATGTAGCTAAGATGATCCTCAGGAGGTATCTTGTTTCGGTTGAGTGATCGCGCGGAGACATCTGTCATTCCTCGGGATCTCTATTATGTGATTCTTAACCATTTGATGATGCGAATGCCTGGACAGATCCATTCACATATTGCACTATCACCGTCACCTGAAAGCCGGCCTCTACAGTCACTAGCCACATTTTTTGACTATGTTGTTGTTGATCAAAACCAGTACTCCGCTTCACGTCGTTCAAAGTCTATGGCAGACTCTTTAGTTGCCGTGGCAGTTTCTTCGGGATCCGAAAATCGACTTTGGGTGGGCGAGCTTACCGACATTTTAGTAATCAACCAACCTGGCATTGGGATTCATCGCTATGGGCATGTTCAATGGTTTGCTCCGTTGAATATCAATGTTGTTGGGACCGCATGGGAAAACTTGTGAGAGTTGTCTCGACGATTTTTGATGAAGCTATCTCTAAAGTTTACAACAGTTCGTCTGCGCAGGTGCAACTATGGAAGGCTAACTCTTTTCTTGGACCTCAGGACTGTGGCCCAGCTCCCCTCATACAGCTCGAAAGTATAGTGTGTTATGCAATTCGAGCTGTCGTGACTATTCAAGAGATGCAAGTCTGGGCAACAGTGTTACGAAAGCGCGTAAGTTTGATTTAGTTAAAGTGATGACTATTGTAATGATACTTTGTCTAGTAACAAGTATTTCCTAAAGCGTGTCTAGTCGTCATCTTCCGCAGCCTCATCGTCACCTAAATACGCAAGATCTTCCTTGGTATGTGCAGATCTAGGGATTTTGAGTTGAAAAATGGTGAAGTTTTTTGGCTCCTCTGCGAGAATCATTGACTCATTACCAGTCCTTGTTGCCCAGGCCTTATCAACGCAAAACCGATATGGCTTGATTTTCTTCTTTCCAGCTGGTCTGGGTGGCTCATCGTTGGCATGACCAGGATATCCCGGGAAACGAGGGATTCTGGTAACCCGATTTGAGCCTTCGTCTTTGTTTTCTTGATTATCTACGCTTAGCCTTCGAAGAGTAATAAATATTTTCTTGAGCTGTGAGTAATAATTGAGCACATTCCTTTTTCTTATACATCACTAACGTACTTCATAGGCGCGCCAGTTCAAGGCTTGGACTTCAAAGCCCGAATGATTCATACCGATCTGCTTTTTTCGGTAAGCTTGAAATTCGGGGCTCGTGTCAGGCTCATTGAGGCCTGAGTCTTCCGAAGACATCCAGTCAGTTAGCAGAAGACTTTCAACACCGACTGTGTTGTCTTCTCCGTAGATGGCCTTGAAGGATGCCACTTGTTGTCTCATTGCATGGCATTTCTATACCAGATGTTAGCGAGTGCTATTTTCACCTATAAACTTATGACGCACGGCATGTTTCCTCCCTCGCTTTCGTGACTGTATAATCTTTGTTTGCTTACGAATTTTTCCAGCTTCGGTGGTCTGAGCTTTGTATTGTCGACGCAAAGTTTTGAAGAAAGTATGTGCGGCTGACTTCAGATAGTTGTCGGACACTGTCGCAAGATCAGTTGTGCTGTCAGCCTAAATACCAAGATGTAAGATTCTAATTGAATGTATGACAATGACCCTTACTGTTCCTCGTTGACGCGACAATTCTATAGCAGCCTGTATGTATTGAGGATTCACTTCCCCTACGGTGGGCCCACTTTGCCATTCAGGATTCCATAAAGTTGTGCCGCATGGGTCAGTACGTTGAACCGCGCCTCGAGGCAGGGGATCTGGGAGGGCTCCTGAACGCCGGCCAATCAAGTCAATTCCCAAAAGGTCTTTCATCGCATTGCGGACAAGTGCCTGTGTTGTACCCTGAGCTCATGAAACATTTGCAGATAAGATTCCTTACCTTAAGCTTTGTATCACCAGCATGTGGAGTGTCTTCGAGGTCAGTGTTATCCTCTTTTACTAATTGGACTTCTAAAGACTTGATTTTCTCCTCTTGTTGACGTATTGTGGCAGTCAATTCCTTCTGGTCAGCTTCAAGCCGTGCCATTGTGTTTGCCATGTCGTTGAGAACAGTAGGCTCTGCAACCGTCTGGACTGGGTGAGTTGATAAGGATGGGGCAGGCTAGACAGAACGTGAGTATCACCACAGTGCTTCGACATTAGTAATTACTAACCATATTCATTTGGGAATTGCCTGCAGGAAAGTAATGTTGTGTGCCACTTGACGAAAGAGTATCCTAGTTAGAAAGGTGAGCAACTCAACATTAATGAACTGGGCAACAAAGCTCACGTTATTAAAGCTGGGTATGAAGCCACGGTACATCTACAACCAGCGTGAGTGAGGTACAACGTCAATAAGGTTTTCGAGACTACTGACCGGTATATTAGTAGACTGCACATTGGTACCTATTTGGTTATACGAGTCACCACCAGAATATGGAGGAAAGAAGAATGGAGCGTCGCCAGGATCAGTTTGCGCCATGACTGTGACTCGGGAGATTTAAGACCAAGTTTGAATTGCCCGTTACCAGTACATGAGCTCCTCATCCTTTTATCCTCGAGCGTTGGGTTGGCTTCAGGTACGCTGCATTCTAAATCTTTTTTTTTTTTCGCAAACGTTGATGAGATGGAATGCATTTCAAAATACAGGGGCTAATTTCAAGTAATGTGTCGCGCCCCAAAGTCTGGCTACTTTGCCACGGAATAAGTGTTGTGTGCGTCAAGGTCACGCGTAGGTCTATCATAGCTTGCTGGTTGTTCATGCTCATCTGTTTCTGTAGTGAATTTGGTCAATTACGCAAAATATAGATGCCCAGTTGTCCTACCATGATGTCATACGTAGATAAATACATTGATGTTATTTGATCTATCATCCGCTATAGCAACCAGGAGAAACTTGAAATGCCCCATCTAGAATGCAGTAGATAGGCTCTCTGGCCCAAATATCACCCCGTTGATTGTCCAACTATCCACATGAAGAAATTTAGGGAAGGTGCAATATCACACGATGGACAGACTAGGTCGCATTTGTACAATTTCCTCGCTATCCACTCATGGCCAGCTCAGCTTGCACCTGGGGTGACTATTTAGGGGATTTTTGATTTTCACGTGTATTTCCACCTAGTAGATATTTATGCGAAAACGCAGTGACTGTGTTGATTGAACCAGAGAAACATACATACATACATGTAGGGTTTTTATACTGGTAAGAGTCTCAGATATGTAATAAGAAAGAGAGAATATGAGTAAGAGAATGAATAGAGAGGCATGAGTAAGTGAGAGCATGAGTAAGTGGCAAGTGTGAGTAAGTCGAGCTCGTTGTTGATGACAACGACGAGGGATGATTGGTCATTGTTGATCGTATGTGACCAGTGACGTGACGAGTGGTTCATGACAGTACCCCCTTCTTTAGGACGGAGGTACCGTAGTCTTTGGACGGGGGAGGATGAGTTACTCGTCCTGAACGTAACGTGGTTCTTGAGGGAGGTTCAAAGTCTCGCATCCATGGGCCAGGTGGAGGTGAAGGAGTTCGGATATGATTGGAATTGGTAGGGTTTGTTGGAATGTCGGAGAGTGTGGATATAGGTTCTGGGGTCGGTTGTTCGAGTTGGAAGCGTGGAGGATGTGGGCGGCGTGGATTTCGACGATGGAATCGTTCAATGAGCTCGATTTTGTTAGGAGGAATTTCTGAATATGGAAGCCAAGAGTCTTCGCTTTCCGGTGTGTTGTACCAATGGATAAAATAGTCAAAACGTCGTCCAACTTTCCTACAGTCGAGAATAGAATCGATTTCACGTGGTTCATCGGGGATAATTTCTGGTGGAGCGACAGAAGTAATTGGGAGACGATCAGGGATGGTAGATGGTGGAGTATATGGTTCTAGGAGTGAGGCATGAAATACCGGATGAATACGTGCAAGAGAACGAGGAAGTTGGAGGAGGAAAGCAAGTGGGCCATGAGACTCGAGGATTTTGAAGGGACCAAGGCGGCGGTAGTCGAGTTTGTCGTTTGGACGAGTAGTCTTTATGTTTCGACGTAGGAGCCAAACGTTGTCACCAGGTTTGAAGTCAGGTAAGTCCTTGTGATGGGCATCGTAGTACTTGGACATATACTCATTGGCATGAGCAAGTTCTGCGCGTAACTCCGCTTGAATGACATGAATTCGATCTGTCAATTCCGAGGCAGCGGGATTGGTGGTGCGAGCTGTGAGCCGAATTTCAAAGTCAGGGTGGTAACCCAAGTTGGCGTAGAATGGAGATTGTTGGGTGGAGGAATTGGCGGAATTATTGAAGGAAAACTCAGCTAATGCTAGGTAATCAGACCAGTCATCTTGTTGGTAAGATGTGTATGCGCGCAAATATGTTTCGAGGGTTTGATTGGTACGTTCCGTGAGCCCATCAGTTTGGGGATGGTAGGCTGTTGAGGGCGTCATTTTGGTACCACAGAGTGCCATGAGATGCTTGAAGAAGCTGGAGACGAAGACTGAGCCGCGGTCGGAGACGATGGACTGTGGAAAGCCATGATGTCGGAAGATATGGTCGAGATAGAGCTTGGCAAGTTCTGGAGCTGTGATGGATTCGTTGATAGGGACAAAATGGGCGGCGCGAGTAAAACGATCGCAAACTACCCAAATGGAGTCGAAACCGTGTGAAATGGGGAGTTTTGTGATGAAGTCCATTGAGATTGAACGCCATGGTCGATCCGGAATATCTAGAGGCTTGAGGAGTCCATATGGTTTATGTGTAACGTTCTTGATACGTCCACAAAGGTCGCAGGACTGCACATATGAGCGAACGTAACGACGAAGACCTGGCCATGAGTAGTCACGAAATACGTTGTCATAGGTGCCAGCACGACCAGGGTGACCCGAAATGACAGAGTCGTGCCTTGAGTGTAGTATTTTGGCGCGTAAGGGAGCAGGGACATAGAGACGGCTGTCGTGGTAGACAAGATTATCATGGATTTTGAATGATAGATCACCCTGTCTAACTGCGTCACGCCATTGGATATCAGCACGCTGTGAGGTCTTGAATTCATCGAAGAGCTCGGAATTGTCAATGTTGAAGGTGGAGAAGGCGTTAATATGGGAATCTGATGGTGTATTACTGATTTGTCGAGGGAAAAGTCGCTGCAAGTGGTAGTCCGTAAGAAGAGCTTTGAACTGGTGGCGGAGGACGTCATCCCCCTCTTGAGGTTCGAAGTCGGGACGTCGCGATGCAGGATCAGCAGGGTTGGATTTTCCTGGTGCATAGTCCAACTGGAAGTCAAATTCCGATAGAAACATAGACCAACGTGCTTGACGACGGTTTAAGAGTCGAGAGGACATGAAATACTGAAGGTTACGATGGTCCGAAATTACAGAGATGGTATGAGGGGAGCCTATAAGCCAGGCACGCATTTCCCGAAAGGCTTCGATAATCGCGAGAAGTTCTTTGTCATGGATTTCATAGTTAATTTCGGGTGGCGAAAACTTGCGTGAATGATAGGCGACGGGGTGGAGTAGGTTTTCGGAGTCAGGTTGAAGGAGTACAGATGCGAGGGCAAAGTCGGAAGCATCAGTTACGATAGTACATGGGAGTTGTGGGTCGAAATGATGGAGAACCGGCGCAGTGGTGAAGAGTAGTTTAAGTTTATTAAATGCTTGTACAGCATCGGGACCTAACCCGGGAAATTTTTGCTTGGACTCTTTGGAGGTGAGGGCGTGGAGAGGGAGGCATATGTCGGAATAGTGATGGATGAAGCGTCGGTAAAAGTTGGTGAATCCGAGAAACTGTTGGATTTGTTTGACGGATTGTGGGAGTGGCCAGTGAGTGATGGTATCGAGCTTTTTAGGACTTATTTGGACGCCGCGAGATGAGATGATGTAGCCCAAATATTCGACTTGAGATTTACCAAATTCGCACTTGGAGACGTTGGCAAAAAGGTTGGCGGAGCGAAGTCGATCGAGTACCTGAAGAACGAGAGCATCGTGATCTTGATCTGGCCGTGAAAATATAAGAATGTCGTCCAGGTAAACTACGCATGAGATGTCGAGAATGTCGCGTAGGGTGTCCTGAATAAAAGCTTGGAAAACGGCGGGGGCATTAGTGAGTCCAAATGGCATGACTGTGTATTCGAAAAGTCCAAGATGTGTACGAAAAGCTGTCTTCCATTCATCACCTTCTTTGATACGGATCAGGTTGAACGCATTCTTGAGATCGATGACTGTGAATTTGTTGCAACCTTGTACACGGTCGATGAGATCCGAGGTGAGAGGAAGTGGATATCGATTTTTCTTGGTGATGGCGTTAAGTCCGCGGTAATCGACACATAACCGTAAGTCTCCTGTTTTCTTGCGTACAAAGAGGATGGGAGAGGCGGCAGAGGAAGTGGAGCGTCGAATGTAACCCTTTTGAAGATTATCTTCAATATATCCGAAGAGTGTATGTCGTTCGTCTTCAGAGAGAGAGTAAATGGGTCCAAAAGGCGGAGTTTTGTCATCTTTGATTGGGATATCACAGTCGTAGGGACGATGAGGAGGGAGCTTCTTGACTTCTATAGGATCAAAGACGTCAAGATGAGAGTGGTATTGAGGTGGAACGAGGTTTGAGATGTCAGCGGAAGGATTAGGAGGTGGCTCGGGAGGTGGATTTGGTGAATTGGGATTGTCAGCTGATGATTCCGAAGTGATGGCGTTAATACGAAGCTCGAGTTCTTCGTTCGTAGTATACCAGATACACGAAATGGCCTGATGCTTGGCGTACTTGCGGAAGCGAGCTGAAGAACAGTATGAAATATTAAGTGGTTTTTTCGATGGACCATGCATAAGATTTGGTGGTGATGTCGACCAGATAGCAAGGAGCTCAGCATGACTTGGGCCAGTTTGAGCTGGAGAGTGGAGAATTGAAGACCAGTTACCCAAGATTGAAGGTAAAGATCGTGGTGGTGATGATTCCTTGGCATTGAAAATGTTAGGAGCCTGATGGGATCTCGAGATGCGACTGTCGTTAAGACGTAGGCCTAGACCAACGGACGCGACGGATTGAGGACCAGGAGCGGCCCTTGGACTTGCAAGACGATAGCCTTTGCCAAAAGCGTTGACAGGATTCTCGGAGTTTGCACCGCAGCATGAGAGAGTGATGTGTCCGCGGAACCAATCGATAGATGGGCTATGTTTACGAAGCCAATCTAGTCCAAGAATGACAGGATAGGGCATATTTACGACGCCGAGACGAATATGTTCAATGTGATCTTGAATTTTCATTTGAGAAATAACGTCATGAGTGAGGAGGCCGGAAGAGATGGGACGGTCGTCGATGGTATAGATGGGAATGGGTGAAGATTTTGCAGATCGTGGAAGAGAGTGTCGAGTAGTGAATGAATCTGATATATGAGAACTTGTAGCACCGCTATCGATGAAGGCGTATGTCTTGATAGGCTTGCAACGAGGAAATTCAAGAGTTATTGGTACGAAGAAATGATCTCGATTCAATGGGTTTCTACGGACATGAGTAGGTAAGGGAAATACTGGTGCGAGTACTGATGGTTCGAGCCATTCTCCAGTCGTTGCTTGAATGTGTGTACGCGATGAGCGGTGGTGGGGAGCGGAGCGAGTTCCTTCCACCGTCGTCGAGGGCTGAGGAACTAGGCGGCCTTCGACTTCTGGGCTTTTCCCTGCTCTTGAGCATACTTGCGCTTGAGGCATTCGTTAACCTTGTGTCCAGCGCCGCCGCAGTATAGGCATAAGTCGTTCCTGATGCGACGTTCGCGTTCGGCCTTGCTGATAGGACCACGAGGGACAGAGGAAGCAGAGGGAGCCGTAGAGATAGCATCAACGTCCATGGCATTGTCGTCAGAAGTAGAGGTAGTGTCGGTGTTGGAAGAGGTGTTTTTGGACGTGTTAGACGTGGTGGGATAGGAGTTTTGAACGCTAGAATCCTTCTTCTTGTTGCTGCTAGAAGCCTTGTTTTCTTGACGACGCTCGAGCTCACGCTGGTGCAAGTTATTGTCGATGGAAATGATGATTGGTTCCCAAGCATCGAGAGTCTTGGGTCGATCGACAATGGGTACAAGACTGTCCTTGACGGCGGCTTTAAGACCTTTCATGAACCTGAAGATCTTTGTTTCCTCCGTCATGTCAAGATGAGAGGCGATGTCGATGAAGGAGGTGAGGTAGGAATGAGCGGAGCCAGTTTGTTTGAGCGCGTCGAGACGATTATCGGCGTTTTTGACAAGGCTAGGGTCCGCAAATTTCTTGCGGAAAGCAGCAAGGAAATTGTTCCAATTATGAAGAAGTGACGAACCAGATCTTTCCAACTGGTTAAACCATTCTACCGGAATTCCATCTTTCAAATTCAATCCTACAAACAGAACCTTCGAGTGGTCGTTAGGGAACGAAGCTGGAGCAAATTCGATATGACGGTTGACTTCAGAGAGGAAAGGAGTGACTTCGTTATGCTTCCCGTTGAACATGCGAGCGTTACGAAGTTTGATTGTATTGCCACGAGGAGCGTGAAGAGCGGGCTCGGAGGCGGCAACCACATTAGGTCGGTGGGCAACTTCGTGCATGACACTGAGGAGCTGTTGTTGGAAAGCAGACTGGCTTTGCTGGAGACCAGTCTGGTTCTGGACTAGGATGTCGACGACTGTGCGGAGATCAGAACCGGCTGGTGGCTGTGCGAATTGAACACCGGGATTGTTGGGAACCGGTCCGATGTTCTGCTGAGGAATGCTCAACGGATCGAGAGTACCGTTTGTGTGCATGATGTCGATGCCTCCAGTAGCCTGGGGCATGTACCCGGCAGGATTCATGGGAGGAGGGAATTGTTGGGGATGGAGATGATCGGGGTAGACAGAAGTAGTCGACATTGTGTGAGGGTTCAATCAAACTTGTACTGTCGATGACCCGGATATGAAACGTGACTAGATATGAAATGGCGCGTTTCATTCACTTTCTACAACTCTTATCC
>JABAJW010000144.1:0-14525 GCA_018855395.1 Arthromyces matolae | reverse complement strand
AAATCTCTGTGGTCAAGCGTGTGAACCAAAAAAGAGGCAGGTGTCCGTCGCGAAGCTAGCATCGCGACATTTCTAGTAAATATGTCGAATATTCCGATGACACTTGTACAAGGCCGCTGGACCGTTGGACAGGAGTAGTCAGGTTCTGGTCGATTGAGGGGCGGTCACTGTAACCACCATAAATTAGAGCCAGTTTGTGTGAGAGCGGATTGACAAAACAGTATATTAACAGATGAAAAACGTTGAAGAGCTAGACAATACCTCCTATACGCATTGCGCAAACAAACAATTGATCGTTGCAGTGCAAGACCTAAATTTTGGTCCCACCATCAGCACACCTGCCCAAATGCATAGTCGCATTGACAACATGGCATTCGCTGTGTTTCCTTGGAGTTCTCAGGACTAGAAAGCATCTTACCAGATGACTCGCGCTTCTTGGTAAGATTTTATCTCGTTGGCATAGACAACATTGACCGTGGTATAGAATTTGGCCTGCATGTTGGAGGAATGCGAGCAAAAAGAGTATTGGTGTGGTCGCTCAGACTCCCACGGAATATTTGCAGTGTCCATGCACAATGAAGCTCCTGGTGGAATGTTGGAAAGCGGAGCGTATCACTTGCGGGGTGCTGTGATCATATGCTCGACGTTGTCGCTAGTCTGGGAAAGAGCGGCAAGCGGGTAGAAAAGACTGCATGCATATCTTGTTACGGCAGTATGGTAATGAGGGGATCACATACACAGCTTGGCATATACCCCGTGTGAGCATGAATAATTGCTGTAAAAGGATTGCTGATCTTGAATACGGTCAGTGGCGGAGTGCGTCAAATGTTGAAGAAAACCTTGCTGTCACGCGGTCGTGTAGGAGCTTGGTGTACAAAAATGTGCTGGTGGTGAAACAGGAATACAGAACGCTATTGAAACGGACACGTAATGTTACCCAAGAAGATCTTGACGAAATTGTCCGCTTAGTAATGAGATCGTTGAGCAATCTTTATGTGTCGCAAGGCTTTCATTACTGAAATTGTTCTTTAGCATATTGACATGAATAGTAGGCTATTTACAATACTGTGTAGTGTTATAAAAGCAAGATTAATATTATTTTCCCTGGTTCAAAACGCTCATGGGAAACGGTCATTCTGCGACGTCCACTAGTCAAGACTGTCCCAGAGGGGTAAGGGAAGAAAGGGTAACACACGGTAAGTGTCTGTCCTGGTCATTATCACACGTGTTCACAAAAAGTGGGTAATAGTAGATTTACAGGCAGTATTGTGTGAGGACAAAGTGGGTGACTCAGTCTTTTCTGTCAGACGTCAAGGATCGTGCGTCAAAATTGGGCAAAACGACGCACTGTTGGACAGATGGAACCTTTTTTGAATGAGGCACAACTGGAACAGCTGTGGAAGACATTGGGTACAGTGGGTAGGGGCATTGTGGGCACAGTTGTATGGGAGGGACGTCAAGGATCGTGCGTCAAAATTGGGCAAAACGACGCACTGTTGGACAGATGGAACCTTTTTTGAATGAGGCACAACTGGAACAGCTGTGGAAGACATTGGGTACAGTGGGTAGGGGCATTGTGGGCACAGTTGTATGGGAGGTTCTGAGCCTAAATGTCGTAATGGGCTCAGATTGCTCAACGGAGGAACTAAAAATTGCTGTGCCTTGCGGTCAGTTGGAGAAATTAGAGTATTTGTTCCAGCTCATGGAGTTTCAATATTCACTAGCAGTACCGATAACACTACATTTTGGGACTCCTATCATCTAAAAACCCGACTTCCGACAAAAGCTTACTCAAAGCTGAACTTGTGGTTTTTGTTTGTTGGTTTGTTTGTAACCCATCAACGCCAGCACAAAGAAGTACAAACAACAAAAAGTACAATTAAAAGATTTATCTAGTTAAAATGTTTAATAACCAGAAGTCCAACAATATCTAAAAATAAGCGTGCTCACATATAAAGGTGAGCTTCTGGCTTACTTGTCTGAATATCCTCTCCACCTGTTTAGCAACATAACAGATTGAAAGACTCATATTGAATATTGCAACAAGGTAAGCCCACAATCTGCAACGGGTGCCATACACTATTTTTGACGCAAAGAAGGCACGGGAATGTCTCCCGCATGCCAAATGAGTGTGATTGTCAGGAGATTTACAAGGACTTACACAATGGGTTTGACGCGCCACTTGGACGCAAGTGGTGAGCGCAACATATAAGCTGTACACATTGAAAGGATACTGACTGCTTGCAGAAAAATTGGACGAGGACACAGCATCAATTTGCATGGACGATGATATGCAAGAGGTCTTCGACAATTTCAAGTTAACGCATAAAATGTTGCCGCTCAAGGTTCTGAGTGAGTTAGTAACTGAGGACTTCAGGCAGAGCTACCTACAGTATATATACTACTGGAGGACTTCAGGCAGAGCTACCTACAGTATATATATTACTGGAGACAATAAGAAAGGTCTAGACAATAAGGATGACAGCTAGATAACAAGAAACCTCAGCTAGACAATAAGAACAATAAGAAACCTAGACAACTGACAGATTGAGAGTTGTCAGATGATGTAGTCCAAACAACTGACAGATTGACAGTTGACAGATGGACAGATGAACAGATGGTGAAGTCAGATGATGTAGTCAGATGCGATGGACAGATGATGTCAGATAATGATGAAGTCAGATGATGTGGGATGAAATGGAGATCAGAATAGCACTAAGTGCGCATTTCTAACATTTTGGCCCCTGCTTTGCCTGTTCTAACAGTTGGCTTCCATGGTCTCCTTCAATTGTAGTTCCTTTCCTTGTAAAGCTGCAAGCCCTTTCGCGAAATATCAGCTAATAGACTCTGGCACACAGATCTGTGCTGAACCACTGGCAAATTTGCAGATGCCTTGAATGCTTTTGACCTCCATGAGTGTCTCAAGCACTTTTTGAATTGTGGTTAAAATGCTTGGGCTCCTATAAAATGGGTACAGCTCAGAACAAGAGCTAGAAACGGACCACAACAATGGTTACATTCACCAGGTTGCTCAACTTTGTCACAAATTATATTATGTATAAACCTTAACGCTGTTTAAAATTGAACTACAGATACTGATGTGCAGTTGTGTAAAGTATTGACTACTTTTGTGCATGAGGGGCATTCAGAAGAGTAATGGGTAAAAAGCTTGATTTGTTCACATCAAGATACAATATATATAGGGTAATTAAGTGGCATGAACATAGAGAGCCTTTTTGTTTATCATATGGATAGCCCAGTGCCTAGGCTTATCCTTTAACAATCAGTAGGACTCTTCAGGGAAGAAGCATACGTGAAAAACTCTTTCTGCGCTCAGTTTTGATGGTTTCATGTATGGTTGCAGCTTTTACTCTCCAACGGCATGATATAATGCCTCTACCATGCTAATAATGACATTTCCAGGCCAATATCTGGAGGGTCAAGATATATATCAAATATATATTGCAAAATTGGATCAACGTACACAAGTTTGAGTTTCAGGTCAGGAAAATACATTTTGCCGCCAGAATAAGATCCCATAGGAAACATTGCTGGACTTGTAGTTTCCAGACAATGGCGCACCCAACCAAGGACCTGGATCCTCTCTCTCCTAAACCCCTGCATCAATGGCCTCTTGGTACTTGGTGGCGTAATAATTAGGAAAGGTCATCTGAAACATAGCTGCAAGGCGCTGAGCCATGCTCTTAGTGACTATTATATAATTGACAATGGTTGCCGCCTGGGCAGTGAGTGTAAAATCTGAAGACCAAGAAAAATCCCCGTGTATTTATAGAAATTGTTAGTCTAGGTTAAAGATCATTAATTAAGAAATAGAACATTTCTAGATAGGCTGCAAATATAACGTATTGTAAAATATTTAGTTTAGCAGTACTAATTTATAAATAAACTAGGTGTAAGTTGATTGTAAAAGAATACACAATGTACTTCCTGAATGCCCTTGTTGAGCCCATGTGTGTACAAGGTGAGTAACTCCCACACATTTCAAACAGTGAGAGTCATGGTCCAAGGAAAACAAAGCCCAGTGACAAAATTCCTCTTCAACCTCCATTATTTTGTTTGGATTGTCTCCTGTCTTCACATTCAAGATCTTCTCATGAATGCTGTGTTGACCATCTTGCTCATGGAATGAAGAAAGGAATGAAGGAGTTGAGTTTCTTGCTCAAATTGCTCATAATCCCTAGCGTAAAAGCCATTGCGCTTGTTGTCGGGTGCCAACTGCTTCAAATCCATAGTCTAACCAAAAAACAACCTCCTGTTTTATATAGTTTGTATTGGGTGCATTCTTTTGGTTTCTGTAAATTGTGAATTAGTAAAGGTGCATGCAGTTACAAGCTAAGTTACTTCAGGCGTCGCAGCGCAATCTGCAAAGACAGCTAACAGAGGGGATCACATTCCCAACCCTTCATTTTTTCTACCATTTGAGCTGCACAATCTTTATGTTCCTCTGATTTTTTTGGACAAGCATTTAATTTGGCTGGATCTACATCTAATTAAAATCAAGGAACATCCCAGTTTTTGGTCAGCCGCTTGATTCAAGCTTCTTGGACCTGAGAAATGGAGTGTAGACTTCTACGGCCTAAGAATTGGCCTGTTTATTGTCATCAACATCAGATAGAGGTGCCTAATTAAGCGTCAGTTTCAGAATCAGTGCAGCAATAAAATACTTTAGACCTTTTTTTTTGCTTTTTTAGACCAAAAAAAAAAATCTTAGTCTCTTTTGAACATCAGCAAACTACTTACCTGAGAAACAGAGGCTTTTGGCATAGGGCAACAGAATAGTGGAGAAGAAAAGAATACAAACAAAGAAGGGATGAAAATTTGTTTGTTTGTTTCCATCTAATTATCAATTTTTTTCCCCATTTCCAACATCCTAGACAGTGTCTTAACTCTGGCTTCTTCTTTGCCTCCCTATTCAGTGACTACCTTTTGGAGTGTTCTCTTGAACGCCAGGAAGTCTGACACTCCCAGCATGAGTGTTCCCTCAAATGCCAGGAGGAATCCAAGTGTAAGAGGAGACTGAGCTATAAGACCTGGAACGCTAGAGAGTATAGGCCACTGCTGGCGCTCAGCAGGCCCGAGATCTTAGAAAAAAATTCTGTTTTCAATATATGCACAGTAAGATGAGCCTCTCAATAAATTGCCAAAGAAATGCTATCGTTCAAAACCCTTAACTATTCTCATCCTTCAAAACAAAAAATCCCATTTTTCTGTTCAGATGCCAAGTCACAACGAGCCAGTTGGTCTTGTCAAAACTGCGGACCGTTGGTTGTGCACCACTCTCGTGCACGCACCGTTGAAAGCCAAATGGGAATTCAAACTCAATTAGTTGGTTATGGAACTGAAAGACCAAATTTGCAACCTGAACTTCAATTTCGGCACTGTAACGGCTTCGAAGTGCTTCCTTTGTCATCTTCAATGATTCCAGGTATTTGACTTTTTCCTGGCTTCCTTCTTCCCAATCAGCAAGATTGAAGCTCCATAAAAGAATCCACAGATGAACCATCCAACTTGATTGCATCAAATGTAGGTACAGAAGAATAGAATTTGCTGTCCCCTAATATGATATGACCAGGAAACGTACTTGTCATCTTCATGCATAATATTGTTACAATACTCAAAAATAAGAAGCAATTAAATGTTTATTATTCATATGTCACATCAAGTTGTTACTTCCCAGTTTTTCTTGTCGTTCCATATCGGAACATCACCTTTGCTTGTTTTGTGTCATCCTCACAAGTCCTAGGATACCTGCAATAACTTCCTACTCTAAACCACCTTTTGAGACTGTCACCTCATGTACTTTCTGGAATAGAATGGATGATTCTCCTTACTTGGTCTTTTCCCCCTCTATTCTAGTGAGATATATGGCGCAAGCTCAGCAAAAGATTTTGTCTTCATGTCTATCGTTCATCCCCTGCTTTCTTGTGAAGTTATCATGTACTCTAAGTCCTCCAAACAGTGTTGTTTTGCTCCCTATACTCAACAACGTCCTATTGCTGACCGCGCGACACTTCAGGCCAAGGTTCAAAGGCTTCAAAATCTTAAAGTTCAACTCGACAACCACAACACGGAGGGAAATATTGTTACCTATGACGATGCTGTTGGCGAATGGGTAGACTGGCAAAGGTTAGTCTTGTATCTCTTTTCTCAAGGCCCAACAGGACTTACCTTTTGATCAATAGGCCTGTTAAAGTGATGAAGAGCGGTGCAATGACTGACGTTGCAGCCTCCGGGTTTCATACTCTTGGAACAACTCCTTCAGTGCTTGCACGTCAAGAAACCGGATTGGACTATGACCTTACATTTTCAAAGGATGTACGGCATCAACAAAAAGGTGGATTTCTTTGTGGTACAAGTCATGCCTGTCATTACACTGATACATTCTCTTAATTTGTGCTAAAACTGTTGAACGATGCTCTTTATAGTCGTTGTCCCTCGTCTGAATCCACCACTTGTCACGCAGGATTATGAAGTGATTGCAGAGCAGCTTGGTATGCACCATACACATATATTTTTTAATCGACTAACTAGCCTTTAGCCTCTGTTGAAAAGAGTGACTCAAAGCTGAAGTCCTGAGTTAGTAACTATGTGCATTGACTGTACTGAGTCTACTGACCTGAAGTCCTGAGTTAGTAACTGAGGACTTCAGGCAGAGCTACCTACAGTATATATACTACTGGAGACAATAAGAAAGGTCTAAACAATAAGGATGACAGCTAGACAACAAGAAACCTCAGCTAGACTAAATTGTCTTCAGCTGTGTCCAGATCACCAACTAAGACCAAGCCTTCCATAGCTCGAATGGCAAAGAGCTCTACTTCATATGGAAGGTGGTCGTTGCCATACTTGCTAGGCTGCTCGGTTCTCTCATTTTTTTTCTGACGACACTGGCAAGTCAGGCCCTAATGATGGCTCCTGGTGTGAGTCTGGAGGCGACTCTGGATACTCTACCCCCGAAGACCCCAACGCAGAGGATTCTGATATAGAAGAGTTATCTCTAAGCATTTCTTTCAGACCCACTCTTTTGACCTCTACTCCGCCTCGCAGGCCACGTAGGCCTCAGGAGCCATCACGTAGGCCACTTGAGGCTGAGAGGACTTTACTGGAGCATCTGCCACGTAGGCCACTAGAGGCTCAGAGGACCTTAGGAACCCTTACTGCCAATGCGCTTCCCAGTCGCATCTGGGATTCACCTTGGACACCCCCTGAATATAATGGGACGGAATTTAATCTTACCAACTTTAAAGCTACAGTATACACGGAAGCTACTGTTGCCCCTACTGAGCGCCTATATATTTCTGGCACTAGTTTCATAGAGGGAAAGGAGGCGCTGAAGGATGCAATGGATATGGCAATATCAAGAAATGACTGATCTCAAATCTTGGCTACTCGTATGCGTATACCTTTTATACACCACAGCAATAATCTTATTCTGCAGTCCTAGGTAGATAGAGTCAACACTGTTAAATAGGAAGATCAGTTATTACCTTTCCATCCAGTCCCAGATGGGTACAATTCTGATTTGATGAAATCAATATACGTTTGAAGGTGAACCGATTGGCCAAGGAAACATGGAGATCCGTGAGAGTTGATAGATGGATGTCAGGAAATTTTGAACCTAAATATGCCTTGAGTACAGGGTGTCGTATGAGACCGCGAGCAGTCAGGTCAGGCAAATCTTCTCTCAGCATTATCAGAATGCAAAAGAGCTCTTCCTTTACTAGCAGAGTTTTCTAGGGTAAAGGAATGGGATGGTTGTGAATTCCTTTAATCGTCATTACAACCCATGGGCACCCGTTGCAAGGAAGAGTGAGAAGCTCTGAGCGATATAAATCACCAGAATCATCGCGTCTTTTGCTATCAGCAATTGAGTAAAAAAATCCTTTAGCAAATATTGTGGTGCACTTATGACAATGAGTCCTTTGACAATGAGCATTGGCAATGGTTGCGCATGGTGCTAATGGCCTATATCCCCTGCTCAACGCTATAGCCTCAATTCTATCATCCAAATAGTGGATATAGTGGTTGCGAGATGAGATATTATTGTGTTCGCAACTGGATTAAATGGCGTCAAATGCTTTGGAACGCAAAGTGAATTGAATGGGACTTACGCTACATAGGGAAGCTGACAGTCATTGTATTCAAAAGAGAGCTGACCTTGACAAGTCTCCTTAACAGGAGCATAGCCTTGTCTCATCTTTATACGACTTTCATCCTCCATTCTCTTCATCGCCTTCTCTGACTGCGACAAGTAGGTCGGTTCCTTCAAAGATGGCAGCCAAGCTTGCAGTACGCGGAAATCAAACCTGGTTTTTTCAAAAACATTGCGTGCAGGTGAAGAGGTAGTTAACTTGTTTTCAATGTCATTCTTGAGTCGATCGCTGCCTTGTTGCCTTTGAGTGTGGAGTAGTTGCCTTTATAATGTCAACCTTGGGACATATTTTGGCCCCTTGGCCTGAAGACTGTCAATGAGAGAATACAAAGACAACAAGGAAAACTCACATCTCCATCCAATATTTGGAGACCAAAGGCACTGAACATGTTCCTCCCATTCTGGATACTCCCTTACCCATATCATCATCTTTGCTACAACCGACTAAACCCAGGCAGCGTCAACATGTCAAGTTAAATAGGGTTACCTTGCTATCCAGGTTATACATTTTTGATAATGCCGATGCCGTAGTGGAATATCCTCAGAAAACCCTGTTGGATATCTTGTTCCTCATGGCATAGACTCAGAGGGAGGAATGGCAAGACATGGCATATTCTCTTGGAGAGCCTAAAGGCTGGATTCCAAAGACAGAACATGTTACCTTCTATCTTCTCTTAGACGATAAAGGGGAAGAGGTCCTATGTAGGAAAGGGCACTGACCGTCTTTAGGGCAGATTGAACATTTGTCGGAGGTGAGGGACTTGTTTCTGAAGTGACAGCTAGGAGCCCTTTGAGCTCTTCAAGAGAAGTAGTGATACCAACTGGTGCTGGATTAACTGGCACTGGATTGAGCAATTCATTCAGAGAAAGAGGGGGCATTTTAGATCACAGTTTCTGTGTCATTAACCAGTTCATGTTCTTTTACTACTGTAGAATTGACGAGGACGGATAGTAAGAAATCCAGTTTTCCAAGTTACTGAGAAGAGGGCAGCGGGAATAGAGAAGAACGATTGCACGCAGGGGTGGTAATGGGCTCTCTGATGCTTTCTTACAGATAGATTTAGCATACTCCATTATCCCTTCCCTAATTTTGTTAATCCTATCTTCATACAACCTCATGGACCGAGACGCAAGAGTCTGAATGTCACTTCCTTCGGTAACGATTTCAAGCTCCCGATCACAACAGTTTTTGGATTAAGACCCTTATGTTGCCAACAAAAGGGTGTACCCAGTATGGCATCATATCCGGACAGGTTCATGACGTCGAAGTGCCTGTCCTCTTTGATCCCTCCAAATTCAAACTCGGCTATCACGCCATAATTAATTTTTTTGACCGAGATCCTTGCGCAGCTAACAGCACACTCAAAGGTGAGGTTAGTTCAGTTTTCTTCAAGTTCAACTGACCAACAATTGTCGTAGATACAAAATATCCTAGTGAACCAGAGTCAACTAGTGCCTGAATTGGTTTACCATTCAAGTTAATCGTGATAACGACAGGGTCAGGAATCAAACGAGACAGGTTTCTTGGTTTGGATGTGTTCCTCTTGATGTAACGTCTACTGGTGGGTTGTTCTTTTTGGATTGCGTAAAGCTCCAATCCTCTCTGTTCAGCAGTATCTATCGCTTTGTTCCTTGAAGCAAACACGGCCAATAAGCTGCAGAAGTCTCTACCAGCGTCATCATTAATCTCCCAATTGTTCTCAAGCCCTTTGAGATGTAGATCGGCACTGTTAGCTTCCGAAACCAAGTTCTTACATCGAATCCTTCCTTGTGCGCTAACGGTAATGTCCAGGACCTTGTCCCAAACCGAATATCCTATTATCTGTTTGTCTTGTCGCACTGGTGACATTGAACCTGATTGGTGCGTGAAATTCCTTCCCGTGATACTGGCAAACTCAAGTAAATAATCAAGCATTTGGGGGTACATCCTTTCACTGTATGCACGGCGATCCCATCACCTGGACTCAACGGTCATCCCTTCTTCGCCAGCAATCATCCTAGCGTAAAGTCTGGCCAGCGGAAAATCACAATGATGGACCTTATCAGTAGGAATTAAGGTATCCTCTGGAGAAGATCCATAACCACATATTGCTGATCGTCCACCCTGTACACGCAGAATCTTCCGCCCGTTATAGGATCACAGGACTCGTCACCAGAGTATAGCTGTTGACTCTGTAGCAAGAATTCCGCTTGCGACGCGTATATCCTGTCGTTTATTAACACAACTGCATCTTCCTGTAGGTCTATTAAGCTTAACTTATTGTCTAACCTCAGACTCCTTTTACGGTCAGACTTTCTTACTCTCCTCCAATGACCACGGCCTTTAGGAGTTACACTGACCTCAACCCCTTCAAATAAAACTGAAGCCATTCTCAACCGCATCCCGGAAGAGGCCATGGGTCAACTATTATCCCCCAAGTTCTCATCCAGATCCTGACGATTTAACGGACTCCCCTTTAGGACAATGTCTGCCCATGTGGCCCCTCGTCTCCACACTTGAAGTACCTCCCTTCTTTCAGGTATCTCTCATGCTCCTCATTGCTGAGCCGTTTCCGTTTCTCCTTCCGTTTACCTTCATACCAGGACGAAGACCCTGACTTGTAGTTCTCTCTGGACCTCCTATCACTGGATGTCTGGCCGTTGGTCTTTCACCCAAAGTGCCAAGATCCCCTCGAGGATTTCCTCCTATGACCATCGTCACGGTGATCCTCCTTTACATCAGGGTGAGTGTTGTTCCTTTTGTTAACTTGGTTTCCCCTATCACGGCTGTCCTTGCGAGATTCCTTCGAGGACTTCTTTGTATCCATACCAATAGTCCTCGCAATCTCGAACATTTCAGCTGCGGCTACAACCTGTCCCCATAAGGACGTTTCATAGTCATATCCAGCGTACAACTTCTGCTGAATCTGGGGCTGCAATCCACGCCAAAGTTTACGGACTCTCTCACGTTTTCGGGCTTTTCCCACCACGCGGTAGAGTAACTTTAATTCGGATTCGAATTTCCTTACTGTGCGGTCTTCTTGCTTGAGCGTATCAAGTCGCTCTTGTCTGAACGTCGCGGGGAAGCAAGCATTGAACAACGACTTCATGAACTTCTGGTATTTCCAATTTTTAAGTTCCCATGATACATTATTCATATAAAACTTGTAGGCATCGCCCTTAAGATACTCAGAGGCTACCATGACCCAATCCTTACAATGTACTTGACCTCTTTTTAAGTACTGCTTCCATCTGGGTCAGGAACTGAAAATATCTGATAAGGCTACCCATCCCATCGCTTTCTTTGTACACGCCATCGTACTTTTCAGGCGGACTTGGTCTAACCTGTTTATAATTCCCTTTCACGATACTTTCTTTCTTCTTTTTAGACTTCTTGCTGACCTTATCACCTTCACTATTGTTGTCGGAAGGTTCCAAATTCTCGGACTCGCTGCTGGATCCATCGGACGGTTCAGAAGGCTTAGATGGTCCATTTCCGACCCCGATTCATCAGAGTCACTACTGTCTGATTCCGATGATCCGTCACTGGACTCCAATTCCATCTCAAGGAAGGCTTTCCCCAAGTGAGTATGTCTCCCAGACTGTTCGCTGGGCTTCATTGACGTTTGTCTTGGTTTTCCTTCGGTTTTAGCCTTGGATGCGCTGCGAAAAACCTCGGTTACCTGGTCAACAAGCTCCTCCATATCACCGGACAAGGGCTCCGATGACTTTTATATGTACTTCTTTTGCTTTACCTCCTTAGATTTAGCTTTACTCATAACCTTCAGCTGCTTCATCAACTTCTTGAGCTGTCGTTTACTGATGGGCGCGTCTGGTCCCCCATCCGACTTCTCACCATCCTTGACTTCAGCTTCGTCGGCGGTGTTAAATTTTCCGTGAGAGCATTTATTTACCCTCTTACTCTGCTCTTTCTTTACCTCGAATTCCTCCAGGTCTTTGACGTCCGAGACGTCGGAAACTTCAGCGGACTTCTCAACTGCCCTTTCCCTATTGGGTCTAGGCTTCAATCCACCTTTTATCTCCCGGGTTTTATCATCATTGATGTCTTCAACATCCTCAACGGTTACCCTCCTAGAGGGCCCCGCCGTATTCTTCTGAGTATTCTTTTTGGCTTCGTCAAGCCTTTTACTCTGTTCATTGACTGACATCTCTCCGTCAGACAGCTGAATTCCATTTCACAGAGTCGACAACTTTTCCCTTATCAACAGGGGCAGACTTAGTGAGATTATTCACGTGGTCTAATTTCCTATTGATATCACCAAGTAAGATATCCCTCTTTCTGTCTATTAATTCCTTTCTAAGCCTAGCTACCTCTGCTTGGAGAGTTTTGACTCGTCGAGCCAGATCGTCTAGGACCCTCCAGGTCCGAATCATTCTGGTTCGTGCTCGACATTTCGAGTGGGATTTTGGGGTAGAGGTTGTGTGGGTTGGGTGGTTTCGCTAGAGCGAATTTTGAGACTATCGGTCGACGGAATTTCAGGGTTGATCAAAGCCTGGGGTTGCCCGAGGTACAAGTAGTCGAGGATGCGTAGTAGTTTAGACGAAGCTTTCTGAGTGTTCTCAAGATGACAGGAATCAACTTGTTTTCAAAACTACTGGCTTGTATATATAGTAATAGATTTAGTTATCTAGTAATAGATTTAGTTATCTTTGGAAGATATAAGCAAACAAATGGATGTAATAGTAAATGAGTAAAATGATCGCCCTTGGGCGTTTTGATGAGGCAGTGAATACCAATAAGGAAATAGTGGCGGTAGTGATGTCACGCTACCGCTACAGTTACTAACTGAGGATTTCAGCTTTGAGTCACTCTTGACCTCTGTGCTTTGCCTGTTCTAACAATATATAGACTGGTTAGATGTACAAATTGAGTCTCAAAATAATATATACCGGTGATGATGACTGGCATCATCAAAATCAAGTCATCAAAAGTCAAGCCAGAAAACCAGTCATTTACCTTTGTGACATTTGTGCCCCCAAAAGACATGATCCCAGATCTACTTCATGTGGTAAAAACAACTTCTGGTCTACTTTTGAAAGAAGGATCATGAAGAAATCAGAAGCAAAGGGGAATTCACCTTATAGCAGCAGTTG
This sequence comes from Arthromyces matolae, assembly GCA_018855395.1. NCBI lineage: Eukaryota > Fungi > Basidiomycota > Agaricomycetes > Agaricales > Lyophyllaceae > Arthromyces > Arthromyces matolae. The sequence goes on along the minus strand of JABAJW010000144.1, from coordinate 1,258 downwards.
AATGACTTTGATGAATCTTTCAGATTGAAAGGCAACATTTAAATTATTTATATGGAAAACTGGAAGAGGCATTTTAAAAATAGAGCAACAAAGAGGAAAAAGAAGAACATTAACTTGAGGCCCTAGCTTACGCTTGGTTCTGACCACTGTGCCGATGATGATTGGAAAATTCAAAGAAGTCCGCCAAAAAATGTTTTTGTAAATTAGTAGTCGTCATATATCTAGAATAATCTTTAAACCCAAAGAAAGTGGCGCACATTTTTTGCAAGGCGCACTCTTGGAGCATTTTGAATTTCAAAGGGAAATTTGAAGGCAACCTGAAAGGCGACATGACAGCATGAGTCAAATGAAGATGGTCAATTATTGAAAATAAAGGCAATGTCACAGCACAAGTTAGACTAGGGCGGCTGGGGCAACATGTGAGTGAGAAGTAAGCAAGGGGAAAGAGACAGTGAATACTCATACTATATAGCATGACAGAGTGGAATAAAGGGTAAAAAGTAAGGTTAAAGAAGAAGAAAAACAAAACAGAAAGCTAGCAACGCGGACGTGCACACTATGCATGTTTTTAGGGAGGTAGGAAGATGGTGAGGGTAAGGGAGAGAGATCCAAAAAAGGTTTGATCTCTTGTGATGGCAGTGATGGCACTTTTTGAGTTTGAAATCCCCGTAAAATTATAGGAATAAGTTCATGATATTATTTGTTAGTACCTAAGCTACATATTCATTGTGGGTTCAACTTGTGGCAGACTCATGATTAGAAATGTGCACTTAGTACTGTTCTGATCTCCATCTCATTTCACATCATCTGACTTTACCATCTGTCTATTTCTCAACTGTCCTGTCAGTTGTTGTCAAGATGTTGTCAGAATTGATATAGTTAAAAGTTTTGTACAGTTGAATTTATGGTAGTTGAGTGAGATTTTGAGTGTAAACATGTTTGTTGCGTTGATACACCCCAAAAAAGCCTAGACACGTAAATACGGCAGTTCATGCCCGCGACACGTGAAGGAAGCCTAATAACGTGTCGAAAATATTTGTCAACCACTTCTTTTGAAACACGACGTGGCAACTCACGTGACTTTCACATGATCCAGTCATTCTAGAAGTGCCAACCTTCCTGATGAAACTCTAAATTCTAGAAATGCTGAAATGATCCGCGCAAAAATTCTAGAAAATATCAGCAAGTTCCATAGAACTTCCAGAAAATGATCGGAAAGGTTCAGGTACTCATTCAACGCTTTGGCAAGCTCCGGGTC
>JABAJW010000142.1:1524-14642 GCA_018855395.1 Arthromyces matolae | reverse complement strand
TGAATCATGTGCAGAGCACTTGAATAATTGGATAACCGGAACCTTAAAAACTGCGATTTTCGAGGATTTCAAACTCGTTGGAGGCTGGCTGATTGATACAAGGTACCTGGTCTCCATACCAGAAAATTTCCTCGTTCTCGCCCTTTCGTCAAATGGCAGAAAACATCTGACGCGGTGCGTACATATCTCTTCCCGGCGGGCCGCCCACAGACCGAATGCATTATGATGATGATGATGGCATACTGACACGAACCGTCGGGCGTGTACTGGACCAAGTAGTACGCCAAGTAAGTACATGCTTGCAAGCTTGTTGTGGAGTTCCACTCAGGATTCAGGAAGCAGATCTTTGGCCAGGCACGCAAGTGATTCTCCACATCCAGCAGTTCGGAACAAAAGAAATTGAGAGGTCTTGATCCGGGTCGAGATGATCAGCATTCCCCAATATTACTTACAGTTCACAGGTGAGTGAATTTATTTTGCCACCACACGTTTCTTGTCTCACGCTGCCGCCGCATTTCTGGAGTGTAAGAGGAATATGAAATGGCAGAGTAATCGTACGTAGAATAACCTCAGGGCGTAACAGGGCACAAAGGTGCAAAAATATATAACCGATTTCTCTATTCTAAACGATTAACCGTCTACTTAACCCCGCATATCCGGCGTTTAGAATAAGCTGAAAATAAGCCTTATAAATCACTTGCCAAGCGTTCCTTGCATCATCATGCTGCTTTTCTCCACGCGCATAAAAACAGTGAACACGTGGTGACCTGTAGGATGCATGGTAGGAGTGATGGTGCGGACGCGAACGCGACTAACGATTGATCCATGAAGAGATATAATTATCATGTAGCTATAACAGGCGCAATTGGGGCCATTTGCGCATTACTAAGAGCAATGTGGATGAGGATTAACACTATATGATGACGCATCTAGGGTAGAAGTCAACTAATGAGATAAGGTACAATAAACTGTGTACAGGCAGCCATTTCAATGTTCTGAACGGTGAATATCGTAGTGATCACGGTACGGTAGAGGGTATGGAGGTACTAAATGAGGAGATACGAGTAGAGTAGAGTCAATAGATGTGGGCAACGGTGTGGTAGAGATGTTCTTTGTATACAATCATAGGACGCATCTATGAGGAAAGTGTTGAGATAGAAGGAAGAAATGACATGAGTAACATAATCCCTGAAAGATAACAGAAAAGAAAAAAAGACGCAGAACGGGTTGGACTGAGAGTCCGAAATAAGATGTATCATCTTAAAGAGTGTTCCGAGATAGTCCAGTAATGAAACGTGGGTGAGGGGACAGTAAGGTCGGGGCTGAACGTGAAGGCATATATCGAAGAGAAAAGATAAACATGAGAGGTCGAAGAAAATAATCCCACAAGTCCCGTCCATAGGAAAGTATGGTATATCTGTCGAAGAAGCACATACCGACAGCGGTACTGCTCTACGACTTTTGGCCGTCCCTTGAAGGGACATAGTCCTTATGAACACGCATGTGTTGTCCAAGGTTATCATGGCGGCTGAAATCCTTGCCGCAACCGGGGTACGGGCATCGATGCGCTATACACGAAGTCATGGTCAATCAACAAAGGTCCAGATGTCAAAAAAGAGAGCTTAGGTAGACTTACGTTTTTCATACGTATGGATACTTCTGATATGCCTCTTGAGATGCTCCCCACGAGCGAAGAGCTTCCCGCAGCCATCCACATCGCACGTGTATGTCCTCATGCTCTTTGCCAACGACCCCGAGGTTTTCTTCCTGCCTTTCCCAGGCGTCGGTGCCGGTGCATCCTCCTCATTCCCAAAATCTTCCATTGTCGGGACCCGCCTCCCGCGCGACTTCTTGGTCAGATTCGGCACAGGAATGGGGATAGGAAGCGAGTTCGACGGACGCGAACGACGTCTTGGTACGCTAGTCCCAGTGGCTGACACGGGTGAATAAGGCTCAGAAGTTGAAGGTGACACTGATGTATGTGAGTAGTTCCTTCGGGAGCGGAAAGATTGGGAAGGAGAGGGATAATGGTCCTGAGCAAGGGAGCTAGACTCGCCAGAGCCTCCGTCAGAGTAGGACGGAGGGTAAGGATTGTACCTCCCAGAAGATCGCAGGTTTCGACCCTCACTCGACGATCCTGCGGTGGCGGCCGAATTTAGGTTAGAATAAGACAAGGAAAGATGAGGCCGACGGGTTCCGCGGAGGACAAATTCAGGGTCGCGGGTGTCGTCATCATCCTCGCTTTCCAACTCGTCGTCCTCTCCCTCGAGATCATCTTCGTCAACCGGCTCCGGCTCCCGCGGCTCCTCGTTTATAGAGGAACCACTACGCTGAGGCTCGCTGAGGCTCAAATCCACGCCTGCACGCTGCGAGGACTGGGGAGGATGATGTTGTGGCGGAGGCGCTGTATACCCAGAGGGTGAATACGCAATCTCCAGATCATCTTCACCATCTGCATCTGCATCTGGGTCGTCGTCAGCATCATCATTGTGCATGATCACGGTCCAGCCCTCCCGCTCACCAGCGTCGTCATTATCACCCCCCACCTCAGCAACGTACGGCGCCTCAATCTCAAATACGCCATCCTGCGTCGGCCACTCATCGTCTGGGTCGCTGTCAGGGAGAGAATCCATGGGCGGCTCAGACTTCTCGACGACGTCACCACCGACGAATTCGGGTTCACAGGCTTCTGCGTAGCTACCGTCGGAACCAAAGACTACTTGCTCAAATGTGCCGTCCGCGTTAAATCCAATGTCGATGGGAGACTCGAAACCTGGGTGCGATGCAGAAGGTTCTGTTGGAGTAAGATCGGCCGGTTGAATGGAGTATGACGACTGTGAGTGGCGCTGTTGGAGCTGCTCCGGAGGGTAGAATGGCGAGTGTGGCGAATGATTTGGCATAGGGTTTTTGGGAGACGACGCCGTTAGGTCAAAGAAATGGTGTCGATGGGGAACTTGACCACCATAAGGTCCGACACTGGAATAAGCGTCTACTTCTTCTTGCTTAATTTGAACCCCGCGGTCAGCGTGACGTTGATTGTATTCCGAGACACCTCGTTGCATCGAGGAAGGTTGTTGAGAAATATCACCGGGGAAAGAAGAAGAGTAGGCCGACGTGACTGTTTCTGAAGGGGAATGTGCGTGGGTTTGAGTGTATGTAGGGGGATATTGAGGCTGATGCGATGTGGCCGGGCTAGTGCGCCATTTGTCAACCTCAACGGGGAAGTAGGTGTCCTGAAAGTGATGATGAACGCGGTGTGATCGTTGTTGTGAATGAGAAGAATGACTGGCTATAGAAGGCGAATGAGATGGTAAGTTGGACGGAACGGGAATGGGGATAGGTGAATGTATGACGGTTGGTGACTGCTGCCGCTTCGGATGGAAGGAGGGTGATGAGGATGGAATGTAGAGAGCGAGGCTCTTCATACGTTCGACCTCATTCGGCAATTCCTGAGACTGGTTATACGCAGAGTGCTGCAGATGGTGAGAATGCTGGAATGAAGGCGCAGCCGACGGATGTCTTTTGACATTCGTGCTGGCTGTCTCGGTAGAGGACCATTGCATCATGGCCATGTCCATGTCTTGTTGTGTCTGCGCGTAGGCAACGTCGTTATAAACGTGTACAGAGGACGAGGGGGAAGGGTATGCAAGGCTGTAGTCCTCCATTGTGACAGTACGATGGTGATCCGAATCGGTAAGAGAATCGAAGGAATCAGAGACAGGGCTTCGAGCAGGATAAGAAGCGCTGGAGCCAGACGAGAACGGCGATGGCACTGAATACGCAGAATACGTAGGACTGGCAGGGTCAGACATGTGACGAGAGCTGCAGAGCGCAGAGGCGCCTGACGAAGGGACGTCGTGGTAGGCGAAGTTGACAGAAAGCATAAGCAGAGCAAAGACCTCGACCGGCTAAGCTTATGAATGCGGGGCAGAGAAAGAAAGCTAGGATTACCCTAGCGTGATAAGCCTGTAAAATGATTGAACCCGATAAATTCATGTCAATATGGGGTGAATATAGAGAATGTTTTGTCGGATCGCACCTCGTTACGGCTGTGATCGACGGAAAGAAGAGCCGGTCAGTCGGTTAGACGTGGGGTATAGAGAAGAGGAAAAGGACTATTTGTCAACTACTATATACTCGCGAAATATACGAGAGTCTGTTGGAAGTTCAGGTAAAAAAGCTTGTCCTTACAGCTGACCAGATCGATCTCAGATGCTGGCACAACAAAACTACACAGATAGGCCCACGTCTGCGTTCAATAGTCCCCCCTTCACTTGCTTGCCTTTTATTCGGCCTCAGCGAATTCCTCGGTTGCCGCACTTATAGTCGTGGCTCGCACACCGAGTCAATGTCGCGAGAAAAACAAGTCAATTTCGAAGATCGAGTCCATGTCCAACTCCAAGGTCCACTATTCCCTTTTTCGCTTTCCTACCACCAGATGCCATCGACTTTCGGCCCGAATAAAATTTTCAATCTCCGAACACACCCAACTTTTCTTCAATCTCTCTCTGCCTTTTTAATATCCTACCTTGAGCTTCTTCACAAGAGTCAGCCCAGTACGGTCAGAACACAATCTTCTCATGACTACCTTTTCCAAACCTTCAACGTAACCAAGCCCCATTCTCCAAAAGTACACTCGTTGCTATAGACATCTCTTAATATTGTCTAAGAATCAATCACCCCCCACTTTCCATATATTCCGGTATCAATATTTCCGGTTGGGCGCCTTGTGATCAACACACATCTCAGATTGCATTTTCAGGGACCAACAACTAATTTCAATTAAGCGCAAAAAAAAAACACGCGAATCTCCGATCTCAGGACAAACTCTACCTTTGATATTCTGGATCCCCATTTTATCAAAGCCTTGCGCATTTCCTGCAGAGAATCCTGTCGCAGTCACCCATTTGACTGACAGTCTGCAGTAACAATAAAAAAATCATCGATATGGCGGATAGATCACTCATCCGACTTTCGCGTCCGCATATCAAGTTCTTGATGTGGTTTGCAAGGTGGCGCCTCGTTCTGATATTTTTTTATTCTAATTTTTCCCTTTCGAGGATTCGCAATGATTATCGATGATCCAGGGTCGCGGTCAGTCAGTCTTTTTTTCGATGATGGTGTGGGCGCCACACCATCAACCTTGCAACCACCCTGATCATCTCTTTGATGTCCACAAACTCGTTCGATGTATTCGGTAATGCGGCCGAAGGGATGAATGGTTCTCGCTCTGGTCTGGCCAGCCTCCTGCCTCTCACAACCGCACAAAAAAAATCCACATACTGCATGTCCCATAGTCTCGACAAAAGGGGGAATCGTTTCTTATCTTTGCTGTAGCAAGTAATATCCCAACAGTTCCCTTTCATGGACTCACTATTGCAACACTAGTACTTGGGATACGTCACCGCTCAGTGGACAATTTTCAACTATTGGGCATATCTGCATTACGTATCCGACTCGTTCCTGAGTTGCCTTGATCTTCCGCTGGCCAACCTCGAGCTCAACAGTGGTCGACTCATCTTCTTACGAAATCACAAAGGAACTCATGCTCATACACTGGTTTCCGTTTAAAATTTCTACTATCAACGTGGTGTCCCAGCCTCGAGGCTGATAATCCTCTGGCCAATCATCAGCAGAACAACCTGAGAACAACATCGTCACTTCAGGCCAAGTTTAAGTTACGCGAAATTCGGGTCTTGCCCTTGTTCCTGCGTTTAACTATGATGGAGATGGCGATCTCCTCAGACAATTTTACATTCTGGAAAATAATCGTGCGGAAAACAGAATGAAGACCAACGACCAGGCCGTCCAGGGACCGATTCAATGGGCATCTATTATCCTCTAGACGCCTTTCTGGAATGTGGTTTGGTTACGAATCGATTTAGCCAAATTGACGACGTTGAGGAAGACCGTGTTCTCAACGTCTAGTTTTTCTTCAAACGTTCCAAAGCACCTGCAAAGCACTAAAACCTGCCTGGCTCTTACGTGTTCAATCACAATCAATGTCCTTGAACTCCTCGCTTCTTCCCACCGTTATCCGGATTCCATGCGAAAGTCGCACTGCATTGACTCGGTGTTATGATATCAATGCCACCTAGGCTTATTTCAAACTTTCCAATCCCCATTAATGATCAATCCATCATCGACATAGAAGCAGGAGAAGGGAAAAACCGGACCTATCCTGGCCAATTCCACGTTAACCACTAGAGCGTCTTGGATCTGAAAGTTTACTTGACCATGGGTGGCACTTTATGATGTACAATATTTTCGATGACGATTCCGAACCACAACCAACGAAATGGTCTAAAAAACGCCAATGCATCTGCATGTCGACATCGCATCTCCATCTCCATCTCATCCTCCTCCGATGACAGCCACGTCTACTTTCCAGAGCGAATTTGTAACTTCTGTCATGCAGAGCAAGTTCTGTTCGACGTTTCAATGATTCTCGTCGCGCGCCCGTCTCCGTGGCCGATGTTTATCTTCTCTAAGGATAGACTATCCCGTGGATGGATAGTTCCATCTCTGAAACACCACCTGGCGTTCGCTAGTTCCCTAGCTCATTTCATTGAGCATTCCGACGACCTCATGTTCTCTTATCTTATGCTCATTTCATTTTACATTGCTTTTTCAACGCCCATTCGAGACATGTGGAAGCATCACTACCAATGCCACTGTAGACCGACATCATATCCGAATCAATTGCAAGTACATAACGCCATCATTCTAAATGACGTCCTTGTGTAGCTCATGCTTTGCTTTTCCAAATGCATCGTTTGTTCTCTTTTTGTCCAACCCAGACGGATGTTCCGGTTAAGACAAATACGATAAGCATGCATGTTGAATCGCATCGTTATCGAAAGGTCACTGATACGGTCATAGGCGCCCCATCTTCGCTATTTTCGTGATTTTGTGCGTCGCGCGTGGCACAATACGTACAATGGAACCTTTCGTCTCATTAATATCCTAGGCCAGCAGTATTCTCGCTCACAACCTTCTATCTACGTATCCACCAAATGAACCTTCCCCAACCCCTTCTCTTTCCTTCCGGCTGGCCTCGGAACTCATCTTGTCATCAAGCCCATTTGGCTGATGTCTTTGGTCTGCATAGCATGGTGGCTGTCTGCTAAGTCAGGTTCGGTCCAGTGAGTACACTGATCTGATCCCATCCCGGCTCAAGCTGCCTGAGTGGTGTTTCAGTAGGAGATATTAATGTGCTTCTCTTGGTCTTCAGAACCCAGAGTGTGCTACTAGCTTACTAGTCTAGGCGTTGATCAGGCCCGGACATATCGCGTCATATGCAAAGGAACGTCTCATCCATTCCATGCTCCCGCGCTGGCGCGTCATACAAGCTTTCGAAGACCCGAAGCGTCGTGGCAAAGCTGTCGAGGCAGACGAAAGGAACGAAAATAGCAACATGGGTTGGCGTACGACGTCCTTCCACAGGAACATCGTCAATACCACTGACACTGCCAAGTCATATGACTCTCTCCGAGCCCTCCTCGCGCGACGCATTGCAGAAACTTCCACAGGCATGTCTGGAACCAGAATCGCAATCCGTGTCTTGCTTACATGACAGTAATTCTGGTCCCAATCATGCTACACATGGCGTGAGACGGCATGGGACGATGGCGTGCTCAACCGATATGGCCTCTTTTATCTTAATACACGCTTTTCCAGCCACCCGCGCCCTAAATATTCTCCACCCATCTCGTCGACAGTGGCCTCTAGGATCTGATATGTTCTCTTGGTGTGGTCCCTACCTCCACCTTTCTGGGCGAAACCTCCTGGGACGTCCTAGTCTAGGTCATCTGGAAAAATACCACCGATGACACTATGATACTATGATATCATATCGTGATTACTGATCATTGACTATCCAAGCTCTTCCCCCAAGGACCAGACGATGGAATCATAGATACCGTCAAGCTGGAGCCTTCAGCCCATTTCTGGGACTTTGAGTGCCTTTCCGCTGTTCTTTGGAACACCGAATCTCGCCCAAGCACGGGTCGTCTGGCCATGGCCTACAGTTGTCAGTAGGTCCGAACCTCCGCTGAGTGCGCGTGTCGCCGTGATAGTTCTGCCTTTAAATTTCCACATTTAGAACATAGCCTCCAAGAATGTGTGCACACTGAATTGGCATGAATCCGTACGTGGAGTACACGTTTAGCTGCTCTTTTTCGGAGCCATAGCCAGGTTCATCTTATTCATTTATAATTTCAGTGATGATATTCTGGACCATACACTTATAATTGTTCCCCAGCGTCGTTTGTATACAAACCCGCTCCTTCAAACTTCGCTCAGATATCTAATTGCCGTCAGGAACAGACCTAACGTTGGCGTTGAAGGACCGAAATTTCCGCCAAGTGAGAAACATACGTCACCACTGGCCATTCAGAACGGGAACCTATGAATTCTTTTGAACCCAGCGTCAACCTACAAAAAGATGACATTTGCCATTTGGTCACCACTGAAGCATGGTCAATGGCATCATCCCGTCTACGAACGTGATTGTGGCATCTGTGGCATCCTTGCTTCCCAACGATACTCCGAGTCTGAGATTTTCTAAATCTCGATTCTTGAATGATTTTGATTTGAATAAATGCGCGGCGTCTTATTGTGGCAATATTAGTCTCAAACTGACACCCTCTCTCTCCACGTTTTGCGAGGGTGCTTATTCGAGCTTAGTCCGGACGATATATATAATTCAGCCCGACGCTCGATCCTGGCTCGATCACCTTGTGAAAGTTTTTGAATGCAAATCAATCTATCAAATGGGAGCCCCACAAAATAACATATCTTTGATCTCAAAGCAGTTCCAATGGCAAAGACGAGCCTGAGCACAAATTTTGCAACCTCATCTGGCTAGTGTTGGAGAATAAAACCTCCGAAAAATCTGGACCTGGCTGGCACTGTGGTGTATGTATGTACCTATGTTGTACATATGTCAGATGGGTGGCATATAAGAGGTTAGTTCATGATTGATGGCTACTAGGTAGCGGTGCCACATCAAGTCAAGGCACCCCCCCAAAGCCAGTAGAGTACAAAGTACTTTCTAAGTACTGTATAGCAAAAAACCGAGTTCAACCAACATATGATGTCGCAAGGCTACGCCACGTTCAACTTGTGCTAATTACAACATCGTTAGGAAAAGCTAATCTTTTGTTATCCTCGAAAGGATTAAATATATGTTGTCATCTCTACCGCAGTGGCGTTCGGAGCGAACGTTCTTTAGACTCGGAATGTTCAACGCGACAGTCCCAAATCACTTCACGCGTGGCATTCGGAATGTTGGATATACATGTAGACAAGACAGAAACTTTTCGCCGTGATGTGGCGTCCTCAGAAGCGTTCAACTTTCGTCAGATGTCTATTGTGTCGCAAGCTAATTATTAGATCTGAGGAAGGCTACACCATATTTTTATAAGGACACGCACAGTCAACGTACAATCGCGAACAGAACCGTTCGATTCTTTCGGTAGTTTCGTAATAGCATCGGTTTATCTTTCATGGGTCTACCTAGACTGCGAAAAAATTGCGCTGCGGTACATCATATACCCAGGTCGTCTGTAAAACCATAAAACTTAAACTGGTGTTTGGTGTTTTTCGTGACTGAGCCTAGCATAGTCTTCGCGGCAAGCGACCAGTTCAGATATTCTATGCTCTAAAGCTGTCACAGAGTATCCAATCTGACAGAGTATAGCACTGATCTGCTAGGGGGTTCATCATGAGCCGGAACGACGTGACTTCAACGTAATCATACAAACATTGTGATTTCGAAAGCGAAAGAGAACAGCTCCAGAAGCAAGCAAGAGGGAGTCTGTGTTTGCCAGAGTCAATGTCCAGGACTTTGGCGAGATTGGGGCATGTAGTTCCGTATGCCAGTGGCGTAGCTTGCCTTGATGACTACATATTAGCTGAGATACCTAGGTCCGGATGCTGCGCAAAACCCTGACAACTTGCACTAATGTCCATGTAAGCAGGACATCAGTCGGCCAAAGGCCTCAATGCGTCTGTGTTTACTATTGAAGGGTTGGTCTGTTGTATGGGAATACGTTAGCGGAATGTTTGGTAAACAAGTCTAGAGTGACGACTAGATGCACCATTGAATATTCGACAGCCTGAGGAATCCCACTCCACACGGCGAGCTATCCGCTCAAGCGTGTCGACCAGAAATCTGTTAAATCGGATGATGAGGAGAGCAAACTTTGCTTCTCGCCCGGAATGGTGTACTTTGGAGAGCATGGAAACCACAAGGTGAACGATAGTAATCGGCGTGTGGGTTATCACAATATCAATATTTGTCGCGTCCCTGTAAGGACATGAAAAAATTTCCGTTCCTTTGGGCCTACGATTGTCACCACCGTTCCTTCTGAATGCCAAAGAATACTCACGTTCATTGAGTGTATTCCAGAAGCAGTCAGGATCTCATGATCAAAAGAATGTCCAGGGCTCCAAGCTGAAATAGCATGATGGCCTAGCAGGCAAGCCGATGTCGATTATCAAGGTAAAGAAGGATTCACATACCCTTGCGAAAGTTTCAGCTTTGAGGCAAGATACGCCAGACTACGAAGCTGGTTGCAAGTGGCAATGGATGATCTTGTGACATCATCGATCTGAGCACAACATATCTTAAACCGTATGTTTTTGGAGAGTTCCCTTTGCCTGCTGGAGGGTTTTAACTTTCGGAGATCAGTTAAATCACCTTGAGGAAGGTGTGAACTGTTACAGACTATCTAAAATCGCACTCGAAAAGAAAAGAGCGTCGGACACATTGAGGAATGAGCTCATATGTCCCATTACCATACATGTCAGACGTCAACCGGGTAAATGATAGCACAAGCATCATCCTGGAAGCCATTTCGATCAGTAGACGTGAGGTGAATGTACGGCGATACTAGCACCAGACTGTTCATGAGGTTATGCAGGCACCCAAGCTTCACGGTTCGCGGGAGAAGGTAGGCTTTCGGATTCTGTGGACGTTGTGGGACTTTCTGGACTTGCGATGATCCGCCTTATCCTCGGGTTCGTGCAGAGGTCTGTTATCTTCGATTCCTTGGAACAAGAGCAGGGCCCGATGACCCGATAATGACGACGAAATGACGAGAACTTCATGCTAGAGCAGCCAAGTTAAGCATCAAACTGACGACTAATCCATAAGAAAACTAGACACCTTTTCAGATGTTTTTGTGGAGCATACTATGCCATGAGAAACTAAGGAAGAAGAAATGATAAGCATAGACAGCTGCTCTGATAAAACGCCACCGAGCACTTAGTCCCGAGGGGTTATCGAATATTTTAAATCCTTGTACGTAGAGTAGTACAAAGAGGGGAAATGGAGGAAGGAAAGAGAGGAATCTCCACGACGTCCATTTGGAGATAAAGTTTCACGAGAGAGACCACATACATCGACATAAGATACGGCATTGTGTGATCCAGGAGTAGGAATCGATATGTCACAAATGTCACGGCGCTTGTTCGGGAATTTCCACGTGGTTCTTCAAAAAAATTACTTCCGCCAAGTTTGTGACCTGCACTCAGGGGCTTTCTTGAATCTGTGTTCAACATCCTCAACCTCCAAACTCCTTTCCTCGAGGCTTATATCTGTATACTCTGTGGATATAGGGCGCTTCTTACAACTGTCGAGCTGCTTGTCGGGCATATCCCTGCTCAAGCTCATTGTCTAGCGCAGAACACCACAAACCCCTGTCCCTCGTTCAATTAAAAAAGGAGCTCAAAATGAGTTCAGTTAATGAACCCAGCCCGCGAGAAAACAAACTGGAAGCCTTGTTAAATCTTGCAAGCGAATCGCAGATAATCCTCGAAGGAGTGAGTTTGGATTTTGCAGATCGAGCGTTCAATTTGCTCACTACTTTTCTCAGCAAATAAGCAAACAGCAAGAATCCCACGAAGCTCTTGCATCCTCTGGACTTCCCGGGACTACCCTGTCTCCAGCTCGTGGACCACGTACTCGATCACAAACTGGCACTCTGACCAAGCGTCGTCGATCGCCTTCTCCTGAACCTTATAGACAGAAATCTATTCGAGCGTCTAAAAAATCCAAGTTGACCTCCGATAGATCGGAAAACTCGATGATTATTCCTCCTTCTAAAGATGCGACGATAGTGCATCCACTGCCAGCACGTCAGATCTCCGCACCACAACGCGACGAAACGTCTGAGCCGCAAAACAACGATACCATGGATACCCCTATCAACCAACCTAGCACCAGGCTGCGGGCAAATTTACCAGTTCCAGTGCCCAATCTGACCAAGAAAAGCCGTGGGCGTCGCGTACCAACCACCTTCGCCGATGATAATGGGAATTCAGCCAATCCTAAAGACGCCACTCGGATATACGTTTGCAAGGTTGAGAATTGTGGCAAGTGTTTTCACCGGGGCGAACACCTTAAAAGGCACATCCGTTCAATCCATACAAACGAGAAACGTGAGTTTATGTGACAAACTTCGTTGTCGTCCCTGAAAACTGACATTAAATTGTGCCCTTTGCATACCTTTCCTCCATTCTCAGCTTTCAAATGCACATACGCCTCATGTAACAAAACCTTCAATCGCCACGACAATCTCCTTCAGCATTTGAAAGTCCACAGAGATCTCGCCCCCTCCGAAACCAGTACCGCAGATGATATCGGCAGTCCTGTCGAACTTCGCAAAAGGTCAAAGTCACCCCTATCTGTCGAACGGTCTCCATCCCAGCTGCAGCCCTATTATCCACCACATAATTCGTCCCACAAGGAATCAAAGTCGTCTGCCCAATACCAACCCACACCTTCCTACCGTCCGTACGACACGTCGGGCTCGTACGCAACACTGTCTGAACCTGTTACGTTCAGAACCAACATGGCGGTCTCCTCTATTCGTACTGAAATCCCTCAATCCCCATCGTAATAGAACATAGAGTTATGTCTCGCCCAGTAAAATCTCTCGTGCACCCTCTACATCTCACCCCCACTCTGCATTTGACCCTCAGTCCTCGGTCCTCATTTATATCTCTTCCGCAACACCTTTCAATCTGCATCAATACCTCTTATCAAGAATTCCCCAACATCACCCTAATGTCTCGTCTAGGATACGCTTTAGGATACAATGTTCCATTAC
>JABAJW010000141.1:0-14764 GCA_018855395.1 Arthromyces matolae | reverse complement strand
TGACAGTTGACAGATGGACAGATGGTGATGTAGTCTGGACAACTGACAGATTGACAGTTGACAGTTGACAGATGGACAGATGGTGAAGTCAAATGATGGAGTCAGATGGACAGATGGACAGATAGTGGAGTCAGATGATGAAGTCAGATGATGTGGGATGAAATGGAAATCAGAATAGCGCATTTTTAACACAAACCTAGACAACTGACAGATTGATAGTTGACAGATGGACAGATGATGATGTAGTCTGGACAACTGACAGATTGACAGCTGACAGTTGACAGATGGACAGATGGACAGATGGTGGAGTCAAATGATGAAGTCAGATGATGTGGGATGAAATGGAGATCAGAATAGCACTAAGTGTGCATTTCTAACACTGCTTTCCACGGCTTCACAGTAGTCCTTCCACTGCAAGAAATATTGAGATGATTGAGGTACGACAAAGAAGTGGAGAAATGAAAGGAAATGTTTGGTGGTGACGGATTGAAATTGTCATCCAAAAAGTGAAGGTGGAGGTCTTTGTCATCAAAAGGTATGGTGAAACATATCGACCTCAAGGATACATTGTAATTCCATCTTCAGGATATTGATCTTGAAGAGCAATTTTATAAGCGGACCTGATTGAAAAGAAGAAAAGGACGAGGAATTTGAAGTAGGGGAGAACAATTAGTACAACTATCTTGTGCTAGCTGGATAGTCTCAGGATGGAGATTTGATTGGTGGGATTCGGGAAAAAGGGAAAGAGGGCAAGATTTGCAAGAGCAGACGTGATGCAAAAGTTGCTGAAGCCACTTCAAATGTGGTTGCCTGTAGACTCTGAGAGTAAAAGATATATTTGAGCGACTGATTGAAGGCACTGATGTATCCATTGCGATAACTGTTTATAGTGTTATAGATGATGTTAGCAACATTGTCTTCTTTATTCTGTATACTTGTGTTTGCGCACATGTTTAAGAGAACTGGGCCTCGGTGTGGGCTGGCCTCAATTGATCCTATAAACAATACTGATGTCATACAGCTATTCTTTAAGTGTGACCTTCAGCCTCATTGTTTTTTATTGCTTCTTGATGAAGATCCAGGTGGGCTTTTGCTGTAGTATTTGATGAGACTATCACAATAAATATGATTTTGCATAAGAGCAATGTGATAGGAGCCGTCTACTACAATAGGAATAAAAGCAAGTTTTCTGACATTAGGGTCAGAGTGGTTCACCAGCATGTCATAATCCATGCCAGCAAAAGATGGGTGGAACTGAACATCTGCTGCGAGGGGATCCGTGGATAGTTTACTGATGATAGCTCAGTGATCTACTGCAATGGTGATCACATGCTGGGGGTTAAGTAGAAGGAGTGATTGTCCATAGTTGGTGGCCTTGTAGAAGTTACTGAGATCTTTGGGCTTTGGGACACGAGGATTGAATACACTGTGTCGAAGGGTGGGTTTTTTTCCAAAAAAGTCATTGCTGGTGACTACAATGAGATCATATTCCAGAAAGGCTTTACAATGGGCATCATTGATGGCGCCTAGACCTCAAGATGTCTGAGAGTCGAAGTTGACAAGGGCAGTGTTGATTTCACCCTATTGTAAGTAAGTAAGAGGTGATGTCAACCTTCTGAAATGACAAACCATAGCTTTTTCCAATTTTGCAGAGTCCACAACGACCTGTTAGAAAATAATAAATACAGTCCTCTTACACCAATTGTCCAGTGCAAGACTCACGATATCAGCTGAGGTTATTTCATCTGGAACATTGTTTAAGTAGGAGGAGCTTTGAAGGAGTGTTCATGCTCATTGTCTGTGCTCACAATGGTGCAGCGTTGTTTGTTCACAAGGTCCTGAAGCTAAAAAGAAATGAGATGGTGGTGTAGAGAAAGTGACAGAAACAACCTAGTTGAAGGTTAAATCATTGTCAATCGAGACAGTTCAAATTTTCACCGCCTTAAATAGATTCACCCTCCTGATGAGAATTTTTCAACGCACAGAGCTTTCTTCAGGAATCAAAAGACGATCCATCATTGCTGGACTCTTCACTAGTGTGGCCAAAGTTTGGTTCAATCCAAGAACCGACCCCTTCGAGGAGAACTAGAAATCGGACCAATGCCTTGTGGGCCGAACCAAAACTAGAACCAGGACCAAAATTGTAAAAATGTTTGGTTTAGTCCGTAAAACTAGTTCAAACTGAGAACTGGTAAAAAAATCCGTAAATAGCCCCAAGCGTGTCAATTCTATGAGACAAATTTGTTTTTTTGAACTACAAAAAACACCAGGTTGCTTTCTCTACAGTTTGAAGGAACAAATTGACTAATGAGAAAAATATTTGATGCCCACCACCAGTAAGGAATAGTCCATGTAGATGGAAATATGGCACTGAATATAACTTTTAAGATTTCCATTGAACATTATTCCAGTTTATACAGTTTTTGTAAGCATACACTCTTTTTTTCTCTTCTAACCATTGTTGAAGTTGTAATCATTGTACAGAAATGTACATCATTTCTCCTGATGAGAAGTTTGATATTCCTGGACCAGTATCAAAAATTGACTAATATAAACAATTGAAGTACTTGATTTAGATGTGGAAGGTGTGTTATCAAGATTTTATACGACAAGAACCCCATTTGAACACCACAATACTATCAAATCAATTTTTTTTATTAGTTGATTGTGTTGAGAATTTTGCCTAAGACTGCCAATGAGGACTTTTGTCAAATTTTAGAATGACTTTTATAATGAGGACATTCTTGCCAATGATGTTGCATTAGAAGGTCCACTAGCTGAAGAAAGGAATGGTGATTAGTTATAAATTACCATTACAATGATCATTCTTGCTAACAGGACATTCTCTTCCTGTTTCTCAAGTTTGTTCTAAGCCCTCTAAGCCTAGATGTGGCTATAGTTTCTGTTATTCCACCATCTACACCTCTTATGCCACCACCTACATTTCTCATTCCACCACCTAAATCCCTCATTTTTTCCTGCTCTCAGATTAAGAAGAATCAGCTCGTCAATAGTGAGCTTCATGACAACCGCCAAGATCTGTCCATCTGTCAATTGTCAATCTGTCAGTTGTCTATTTTTCTTATTGTTCTTCTGTCATCCTTATTGTCTAGCTCTTTCTTATTGTTTCCAGTAGTATATATACTATAGGTAGCTCTGCCTGAAGTCCTCAGTTACCAACTCAGGACTTCAGGTCAGTAGACTCAGTATCAATGCACACAGTTACTTACTCAGGACTTCAGCTTTGAGTCACTCTTGACTTCTGTGCTTTGCCTGTTCTAACAAAAAACAAGAATGGAAAAGGGCTTGGCAAAAGTCATGGTAAAGGAGGTGCTGTGAGGAGTAATGAGGAAATAACACTAAATCTGAGAGCTGTGGATGTAGATGTGCTTGCCTGACAAGGTCAAGGAGCAGGTGTTGATGTGACTATTGAGATAAGTGTTAGCATGGCAAGAGATGAGGACAAGACACTACAAATTTTATGTTTAATACATTTTAATGTTGTTCCTTCTAATTATATCTCATATATATATATATCAAGTATATTATTGTCAATAATGCAGAATGTAAATCTACTCATTGTCAATAGGTTGAATGACTCTCCACTCATTTCTAGTCTTGACCTAATCCTTGCCTGCCTTATTAAAATGCAGTATCAGTGACCTTTAAAGTGGAGATTATAGTATAATGACTCTCCACTCATTTCTAGTCTTGACCTAATCCTTGCCTGCCTTATTAAAATGCAGTATCAGTGACCTTTAAAGTGGAGATTATAGTATAAAGACAGAAATACGAGGATATGCAATGGTGCCAAATCCAAAACTATTACAGGCTCAAATAGACAGAATTTGCCACCTTTATAATGTCCAAAGGGGATCACAACACAAAGAAGCAAGTTCTGTGCATCATAATGACCTTCAATGCTAACACAGTAATTGACAACAAAGCCAGCAAAGGGATCAGCTGGACTTTGTTGATTTTGAGGAAGGTCTTGAACATAAAGACTGATCTCTTTATACTCCTCGGACAACTCTTTCAGCTGGAAAAATCACATTAACCAATAATGCTCAATTAAAAAGTCACTGACTTGCTTGCTTACTAACAAAGTCAAATAAGTCCTACAGAAACTCAGCTAACATGTTGTAGTGCTCCAATAATTGCTTGATTTCCTTTGAGGACCAAGAACAGTGTTGGCCATGATGACCACACTTGCATAAAATGTTACATAAGAAGGCAAAATTTGCATTTCAAAAGCGTCTGTGCTTTATGCAAGTGTCAACAAAAGAGAGTATTGATGTCTTGAAAGCAGCAAATGTGTCACTTTTCTTCTTAATATATTTGTTAGAACAGGCAAAGCACAGGAGTTAAAAATGACTGAAAGCTGAAGTTCTGAATTAGTAACTGTGTGCATTAACTGTACTGAATCTACTGATAACTGAGGACTTCAGGCAGAGCTACCTACAATATATATACTACTGGAAACACTAAGAAAGAGCTAAATAATAAGGATGACAGCTAGACAATAAGAAAAATAAGAAAGATAGACAACAGATTGACAGTTGACAGATGGACAGATGAACAGATGATGTAGGATGAGATAGAGATTAGAATAGCACTAAGTGCGCATTTCCAACACGCCACATAACTGGCAAAGCGTAAAAGGGAGAAGTTCCATCTTGGGCATCAGATGAAATGATTTGTCCAAATATTGTAGTTTAAAAAGGTTTCATGCTTCCTGTACAGCCAAGGATATTGGCACTGTCTAAATGCAAGGGTGTAAACAGGCATGTGTCACTGATCCATTGTTTTTGCTAGGAATGTTCAAACAGTTTGGAATGCGAGCTATCATAGTGACCATTCTCAAGGCTTGGCGTTTAGAAGCAAGTGAAAGGTTCCAGTGAGAGAGATCTTTTTTCAAGTCTAGGTCATGCGGGCTTTGTAAAGTGTTTTAGCATACACCAGCAGAATAGCTCTGGTCAGACTTTAAGGTTTAGGCAATTGTGGAAATGTGAGTTGACTCATATTCCCAATGAATTCATTTTTGAGGAGTTTCAATCCACCTCCTTAGCCTTGGTCACTAATTTACCTCAGATTCTAGATAGAACTCACATCTCAAACAGAGACTCCTCCAGGTCAACGGTTGAACAGTTGACAATACCTTGATTGATGCCCTCCAGAATTTCAAGCATTTGCCATCAAAGCACATTACCTTACAAAGCACCTTACCAACAATTATGCCTCAATATAATCTTATCAAGCTCAACACCAGAGCAATGCACGAGATAATTACACTATTGCATTTAGCTCATAATTTTGCTTTAGAACTGCCCAGGAACCAATGCAAAACATGCAAAACTAAGCTCAAACCAAGGGGTAGTCTGGGGCTAAGTGTTAGAAATCATGGGATCCATAGCTGCCCAACCAACCCAAGTGGTGCATTCTTATATCATTGCCTTCAGGGTGTAATTACAGTTTAGGAGCACTACAGACACCACATTTGACCACATTTGACTTAATACCAGGAGGGGCTGTTTTAGTGACGTATGGCTACCCTTGAGGAATACCACATCAACTAATGCAGATACTGCTAGTATGGACTACAAGGAAACAGATCACTTCTATTTTATAAAAATGAGTGACTCTAAGTTCAGACAAAAAGACAAAACAACTTGTATTTCAGCAATATCTAAATTCTATACTTACTTTGCATATCTAGTTGAGTGGACATAAGTGAGGTGGGTATGATTGCTAAAGCTTGGCAACAATGATGACAAATAGATGATATACTTATTTTGAGTGTATAGTAAAAGAGTAGACTTGAGCTAGGTGTATAATTTGCAAAGGTTCAGGACAATACATTGTTTCTTGCAAATAATATACTAGCAACCACTTCATCACTAATTCCTGTTGCATAAAGTGATTTGTCTGCGTGTACAGCAATAATCTGTCAAAATAACTGAGTATTCATGCCTAATGTAATAGTACACTCCATATCTGGAGATTGGTTCCTCCAATAGCAAGCTCTAGCAAAAGCGGCCCAAATGAGCATACATCAACAAAAAGTTAGATCCTCAATCTCACTAAGATTGATAGCAGCATGGAAGGTACCACACAGTGGTTCAAGTAATGTAGGATAGGAAATGCTTCAAATAGTGAGCTGAACTAAAATTGAGGATTGTTGAGATGAGTGCATAGGATTCTAAAATCTTTCTGAAAGGCCCAAAAAACTGAGACATCTCTTATCAGCATCTCAGACGTTGGTATGAAGGAACTCACAATCAGATTGAAAAATTTTGCTGGTCCTTCTGAAAATTGACTAATTGCTGGATATTGAGTCAATTTTAAGGTAGTTAATGAAGAGGACAAGGGTTTGATGAATGATTAATGAAGGGAGGGCATAGAAATAGTGGTGATGACAAAACATATCTAATGATAAGGTAGAGAGAGGACAATTAAGAGCTTCTAACGTGCTGTGACATAACACTACTATATTGGAATTTCACTCTTGTTGAGACTACTGATAGCGCTTGTCAAACCACATCAGAAAGATCTTTATAAAATTGGTTCTCATAGGATTATTACAATTAGTTTTTTAAATGTGCTATGAAAGTTATAGAAGTATAGAATCAAAGTTGAGCAAGAAAAATCTGACTTAGTCTCACGTCACACCATCTGGCATGGTCTGATTCCAGTCGTCACATGAATTTAATGGAAGGATATTCCAATCTTGAATAAATTGGTGTGTTAACCTGCGGAGCTGTCGCACACAATATGTACCTCTCTTCAAGGCTACAGAGGCTCGCAGTGACAAAGATAACCAATTTTCATAAGTCTTTGAATTCTGATTTGTAAAGAAGTTCAAAAGACTTTGCATTCCTTCTATCCGAATCCGTACAAAGGCATTGATGTGTGGGTCAATGTGTCCTTTGTTGTTTTTTGGTTGTGGATATAGTTTTTTTTCAAGTTACAAAGGGCAGACAGTGCCTGAACAAGTGTGGGAGCTTCACAAAGGTGTCTGTCACATAATGACACATGTTTTCTAATTTGATGATGTGTTTGTTCCTCTATGCAGATGTTTCATCCTCCACTCCTTCAAATTCCTCGACATCTATAACAGGTCTATCATCTGCACCATCATCTTTATTATCTGGATCACTAATGTCACCCTCTCTATCTCGAGTATTGTTGCAGGCCTCATCAACACTCATGCTAACTTCCAGATCTTCATTTCAGTCCTCTTTTTTTTCAAATGAAAACCTTCCAAATAAATGTGTAGATATGAGTGTGGCCACAAAAGCCGTGATTGTGCATTAGAATAATCCGACAAATGCATCCATTGACTTGTGATAGATGAATGTGTTTGACAGTGCCAGCATGCTTGACACGTTGTAAATATAATTTTCCAATATGATAATAACTCCGAGTGGATCTCTGGGCAAAATATTGTTGATTATCACTGTGTTAGACTGTATTTAAGACGAGTAAAAGAGAGTTAGAGAACTTTTAAGTATTACAAATATCATTTTTCTGTTCTTTCTGCCAATTTTCTGTCTTTTAAACTCTGGTACATCATTATCCAAACTTTCTTGGAGGTTTTCCATGTGAGATTTTAGGTATTTGCAACTGCGCTTTGTCATTTTGATGTGACTTACTGACAGCAAGGCTGGATTTTTTATTTTGCTCAGGGACGATTTCATCTGGTCCTCCCAGACTTTTTTGGCATGAAATCTGGACATATTAAACTAATCCTATGGAGATATATTTGCATCTAGTAATAATTGTAGATACTTTTTTGTAAAAATGTGGCCAATTTTAGCAATGTCACACTTGTTCACGTGATGTTAAAAGCTCTTAAATGTTCTCTACCTTAGTTGATGAAGGAGACAAGGGTTTGATGACTAATTGATGGAGGGAGGGCACAGAAATAACATTGATGGATGTCTAGAGTGATGAGGAGATCCATGTGATAGTGGTTGATGACAGAAAAAAGGGTTTAATAAAAAATTGATGGAAAAAGGGCACGAGAACAACATTGATAGACATTCAAGATGATGACTGAGGGTACTTGATGTTGGTTGGTTGTAATGGAACAGATGACATCAGAGAAGTCAGAATAGTAACCTCACAGAATATAGTGCTATTTCATAGTCTAATATTTCTTAGCAGAGGATAAATAAATATTTTATAATTATCCATAGATATTGCTAGTAGCAGGTCCCTACAAAATCCAGGCTAATTAGATATAATAAGCGGGGGTTCTAATCCTATCTAACTAGCCTGTGATAATGTGATTTCTAGGTGAACCAAATCAGAAAAGTTACTCTTACAAAAGGCTTGTATCATAAAGTCCCATCCAAACCCCAATCCAATCTGCGCCTCAGACATACTCGTGCGCATATATCCATCTCCTTTTCCGTCTCCTTTATATTCTGTATCCTATTCTACTTATTCTCCTTATTTCGTCACATATGATATTATTCCTTGTCTTACAACATAGCCTTTTATTCCTATTTTGAGCTCCTTTTATTTATAGAAAAACATATATAAGATAGAACGTTTGTATTCAAGTAATTTAGCAAATTCAACTCAGTGTTTTGATCCTATCATTGTCATCTTGAACTTCGTCTATTCA
Organism: Arthromyces matolae; assembly: GCA_018855395.1. Taxonomy (NCBI): domain Eukaryota; kingdom Fungi; phylum Basidiomycota; class Agaricomycetes; order Agaricales; family Lyophyllaceae; genus Arthromyces; species Arthromyces matolae. Next base: position 6,132 of record JABAJW010000141.1, on the reverse strand, counting down.
TTTGGTCTTGACAAGCTTGAATTTGCTACCAACTCTCTGCTTCACTCTAGTACACTATGGCTACCACCTCTGTCCCTCCCGACTTCAATTTTCCTGTCAACGTACCTCCCGTTCCTAACCCTCAGTTCTATACCTGGGCCCCGAGCAATGAAGCCAACTATCATCCTTCTCTGGCACTCTCAATTCTTTGGCAATCCCTCGTCCCAAAGAATCTTGTAACGGCTCTACCACCATGGACTTCCTCTGTGCCGCCATCAATCAGCTCACTGTCAACCAGACAGCTCTTCAAACTCATGTCCAGGATATCGCTCTCAAGGTTGCTCATTGTCCTAACCTAGTCGCCTCTGATCCTGCTTCTGCCACTCCTCGCGGCAATACTGTCAAAGTCCGCAACCCTCGCATGTTCAATGGCAAGCACAAGGAAGTCACTCTATTCCTCTCCGAAGTCAAACACATCATCGCCTTCAACAAGGATTCCTTCTATGACGACAACTCTAAAGTCCTTTATGTTGGTCTCTATCTCAAAGACGGCACACTTGGTGAATGGTTCAACCACCTTGAATGCATCAACTCTCCTCTTCTTAACAACTGGAACACATTCTTCATCACTTTCCGCAAGAAGTTCGGTGATCCTAGTCTTATCCAGAATGCTGAACAGAAGCTCGACAACATCTTACAGACTGGTTCAGCTCATCAGTACCTCACCGCATTCATGGAGCTTGCCAGTCACCTTGACATGACGGAACAAACCAAGATCTTTCGTTTCATGAAGGGTCTCAAGCCTTCTGTCAAGGACATGCTCGTACCTATTGTTAATTGTCCTAAGACTCTTGAAGAATGGAAACCCATCATTATTTCCGTCAACAGCAACCTTCAACAACCGAGATCAAACGTCACAAGGAAAACGGCACCTCCAAGAAGAAGAACAACTCTACCAACTCCAAAGAACGTTCCCCTTCTACTTCCGACACCAAGTCCACCACTACCTCTGTCACTACTTTGACTTCTACTGCTAATGTTGTCCCCATGGACGTTGACACCATCACTTCTAGTACTTCCAAGCCTCGCGGTCCACTCACTCCTGCTGAACACAAACATTGCATCAAGAACAATCTCTGTCTTTATTGCGGCAAGGAAGGTCATAAGGCTTTGGATTGCTATTGTTGCAAGGCCAAGCATGGAGATTCGGGAAAAGCCCAGCCAAAGACCAACTAGTTCCTGGGTCTTTGGCGCCGACGGATGAAACTGAGCAGCCCCGTCACCGTCAATCATCATTCTCTCAAAGTACCATGGGAGAATGGATTGCTCAAGTGCATACTCCAGATTTTCCTCTATCTAAACATGTCCGTATTTCACCTTATAACAGAGATCATTTTTTCATTCCCATCACACTCTCATTTCCGAGTCGCAACCCTATCAAAATGTATGCATTCATTGACAGAGGCGCTACCTCTTCCCATATTTCCGATACCTTTGCTAAACGACATTCATTACCTCAAGCCATCAAATCATCATTTATCCCCATCTACACCATTGATGATCGCCCTATCTTCTCAGGACTTCTCACACAAGACGTCATCTCTCATCTCAAAGTTTGCAACCATTAAGAACACATTTGCCTTGGCGTTGTCTCTATGCCCTATCCTGTACTCTTTGGACTCAACTAGCTTCAACAACACAACCCTTCAGTTGACTGGGCATGTGGACAACTCTTACTCTTGTGCTGTGGCGCATCTCCTTCCTCATCGACTCTTGCATTTGGCATGGGCTATGGTCCTGTCAAACCCGGCATCTCATCCAGACTCTCTGTTAGTTCTGTTGGACTAGGCTTTGGTCTTACCAGCAAGACTATTCCAGCTCTCGCGACATCAGCAACCTCACGCATCACATCAAAGATTCCTGCTCCTGTCAAACCCACTATTACTCTGATGTCATTCAATCCAATGTCTACGGCTTCTTTGATCCCTCCAGTTGTTCGGACCGGCATTAGTCAAGAAGAACTCAAGTCCTTATGGTTAACCGTCTCTGCTCCTGAACTCCCAGTCTATGGTCCTCGCAACAAGCCTACCTATATTGCCTGCTGTTTTCCTGAGCAATTCAGGAAATACGCCAAGAACAAAGCAGTCTCTTGTATCTAGTATACAACCAACGACAAACTTGAAGTTTGTATCCACGCTATTTCAAATTTTCCACCTTCAAACTCAACTTCTTCTGACCCACCTCCTCCCAAACCACCTCCATCAACTTCTTTGACTTCTTCTCAATTCAACCGTGCTTTTGTTAGCAAATCTGAGGAGGAAGTTCGAAAACATGTTTCTGAACCTTGCTAAAGGTTACATTCAATGTTCCACCTCCTCTGCCGCTGCACCCGTTCTTTTTGTCTGTCAAAAGACTGGCGACCTTCGTCTATGTGTCGATTATTGTGCCCTCAACTCCATCACCAAGAAAAATTGCTACCCACTTCCCTTCACATCCGACCTCATAGACCGCGTCCAAGGTTGCGACAAATTTACAGTAATCGACCTCAAAAACACCTTCAATCTTATCCCAGTTAAAGAAGGCGACAAATGGAAGACAGCTTTTTGAACCCATCTTGGACTTTTTGAATATACTGTCATGCCCTTTGGACTCACCAACGCTCCCGCCACTTTCCAAGCTTTTATTCAAGACGTTTTTCGCGACATTCTTGATGTCTGATGCGTGATCTATCTAGACAACATTCTTATCTTTTTTTGACCTGGAGAAGACCACGATGCTTGAGTTACTGCAGTCCTTGAACATCTTTGAAACGCCAACCTCTTCGCAAATGCCAAGAAATGTGAATTCAGCAAGTCCTCTGTTGAGTACCTTGGTTATATCATCTCCTCCTCCAGCATCCAAATGAACCCAAAGAAACTCAACACCATCTCGAAGTGGCCTCTCCCCTCATTTGTTAAACACATTCAACAATTCCTTGGCTTCTGCAACTTCTACCGCGACTTCATCCCTCATTACGCCAAAATCTGTCTACCTTTTTACGCTCTCACCACCAAGGAATGCAAGACTAGATTTCCAGGCCTTAACAATGAGGCTCAAGACGCTTTTGAAAAACTCAAAATCACATTCACCACTGCTCCAGTTCTTCAACACTTCGACCCTAATCTCCCTTCCACTGTTGTCACCAACGCTTCCGACTTCGCACTCTCAGCCATTCATCTCCAACCCAATTCCAACTCTATCCTTCATCCTGTCGCTTACTACTCCCGCAAATTATCCCTAGCAGAAATCAACTACAAAATCCACGACAAAGAACTTCTAGGAATTATTGACTCTTTTTGTGAATAGTGCTCGTGGCTCTCTGGATCTCCTCACCCCATTTCTGTCATAATTGACCACTCAAACCTTTGATATTTTATGTCCTCTCGCATACTCAACTGTTGTCAAGCTTGCTGGTCCTCATTCTTATCTGAATTTAACGTCCAACTTGACTATGCACCTGGAGTTAAGAATCCTGCCAATGCTGCCTCAAGACGACCTGATTACATGCCTCAAGAGGGGGATGAAACTATCATTAACCAACGCCAAGCCTTACTCAACCCACACTGCCCAAATATTTCCCTCCGACTTAATTCCTTCCCATCAATTCGACGCCACAATTAACCCCGCCTCTACCTATTCCCTTGATAACTCCAAACTCCTTGAAGAATTCAAGATTGCCTTGCATGAAGATACCAAATAGAGATCGCTAGTTCAACAGGGCGACAAATCCTTCTCCCAACGCAACGACCTCATTTTCCACAATGATTGACTCTTTGTTCCAGCTCCATTACGCTCTAAGGTCCTTCATTCTTGTCATAACTTAGTCATTTCTGGTCATCCCGGACGTGCAGCTATCTACGACAATCTCCAACGTGACTTATCTTGGCCTGGTATGCGCACTTATGCCAGATCTTATGTCAAAGCTTGTGACACGTGTGCTCGCATGAAGAACACCATCCACAAACTCTATGGACTCCTCCAACCTCTTGATATTCCCTCACAACCTTGGCAATCCATTTCAATGGATTTCATCACCAAACTCCCACTATCTCATGACTACGACTCTATCTGGGTTATTTGTGATTGTATGACCCAAGCGCCTCACTTTATTCCCATCTGTGAGTCTATGAACGCCCCTAAACTAGCCCAAATATACCTTGATTGCATTTTCTGTCACCACGGCTTTTCCAAGTCCATCATTTCTGATCGCGGCTCTGTTTTTGTCTCATCATTCCTCACCCATCTCATGGCGTTACTCGGTACCAAGATGTGCCCATCCACCGCTCATCATCCTCAGACAGACAGACTCACAGAACACACCAACCAGACCCTCAAAACCTATCTTTGTGCCTATGTTTCTTACCAGCAAGATGATTGGGTTGACTATCTAGCTCTAGCCGAATTTTCCTTCAACAACCGCACCAATTCCTCCACTCAACAATCCCCTTTCTTTGCCAACCTTGGATATCATCCCAACTTTGAAATCCGCATCACTGAACTAACCACTAATCCTGCTTCTTCTGACCTTGCCAATTGCCTCCAGATCATTTGTGACAAACTCAAGCTCAAATTGGAACAAGCTAATCAATATATGGCCCACCAGTTCGACAAATACCACATGAAGGCACCCAAATTTAACCCTGGCGACAAAGTCTGGCTCCTTCGACGTTACATCAAGACCACTCAACCCTCTGACAAGCTGGATTACCATCGTATTGGTCCCTTCAAAGTTCTTCAATGTCACGGTCCTCATGCTTATCTCCTTTCCCTTCCCAAGTCCTACTCTCAAATCCATCCCGTTTTCAATGTTTCCCTCTTAGAACCTTACACTCCATCCAATTCCAAACATGCCACCATCATTCCCGACATCATCATTGATCAACCTCAAGATATAGGCACCATCATCGATTCTTGTAAAGTCAGACGTTGCTACGATTATTTTGTCCACTGGAAAGATACTGAAGACTCCGAAAACTCCTGGATTCCGTTCTCCGATATTCCTATCGACATCTACAAAACCTTAGAACACTGGCATCGTCAAAATCCCTGTCGTCCTTGCCCTCCCAAGATATATTTTGACATCCCTCCAGTACCCATCACTTCCTTACCATCTCCAGCTCCTACTACCAATTTTGCGATCCATCACCCAGTCCGTTCCGCTTCTCCTCCACCTCCTCTTTCTCATCACAATTTTGAACCTCCATTACAAACCACACTTTGCACAGGTCACATTTCCTGTCTTCCACTGTCCAAAGACTACTGTGAATCGATCCTCAAGGAGGGGTAGTATCATGAAGTCCCATCTGAACCCCGATCCGATCTGCGCCTCAGATATTCTGTATCCTATTCTACTTATTCTCCTTATTTTGTCACATATGATATTATTCCTTGTCTTACAACATAGCCTTTTATTCCTATTTTGAGCTCCTTTTATTTACAGAAAAACATATATAAGATAAAATGTTTGTATTCAAGTAACTTAGCAAATTCAACTCAGTGTTTTGATCCTATCATTGTCATCTTGAACTTCGTCTATTCATTCGGTCTTGACAGCTTGTAGATATGAAGACATGGCTTAGACTCACGATATGCACTCGGCAAATGAAGAAGATCAATCAGGGTTCCAATGTGCATTGAATGGAGCCGGAGGTAAATACGACGCTGACTTGTGTATACCTGACAACTTGTGGATGGAGAGACCAAATCAAGACAAAATAGGTTCGTGTCAAGACCGAATGAATAGACGAAGTTCAAGATGACAATGATGTGATCAAAACACTGACTTGAATTCGCTGAGCTACTTGAATACAAACAATGTATCTTATATATGTTTTCTGTAAATAAAAAGGAGCTTGAAATAGGAATAAAAGCTATGTTATGAGACAAGGAACAATATCATATGTAACGAAATAAGGGGAATAAGTAGAATAGGATACAAAATATAAACGAGAGGGAAAAGGAGACGGATGTATGCGTACGGAAATATCTGAGGCGCAGATCGGATCGGGTTCCGGATGGGACTTCATGACAGTTCGGAGTTGGTGCCTCTTCAACAAATTATTTTGCTTTACATTTGCTCAAGAGAAAGCTTCAGTTATTGATGGATTCCAGATC
>JABAJW010000140.1:0-14811 GCA_018855395.1 Arthromyces matolae | reverse complement strand
TCTTCGACAGGTTGGTGGTTAACCGATATCGGAGTCTGAATGCATTCGACAAGGTATCACACGTTGACGTTGATGCATGCATGTCCATCATCACCAACAACGTTCAGCTACTTGTTGACTTCTCAATTTCTTGCCATTGGATCGACCTTGGTATCAGACTAGACCAGTTCTCGGAGGTGAGGAAAAGAATGGCAGGCAACGAAGAGCACGTCTTGAGGTCAGGTTCAATTTATTGTCATCATGCCTCGTTGTTCAATACGTTTATGAAGCAGATTTATACGACACTCTAGAAATTCGGCAGTCAAGAAAAACGTTCCGAAACGATCATCTCATCAGATATCTGTGTTGCTTGCCAATAAGTAATGGGAACCATCGCGTTCCTGTGTATACATATTGATATCCCCAACATGTTTCAAGGTATTTCGAGAACCGAATTTCGACGAGCGGCAGGAGTTGCCATGGGCAAATGACCTCAATCTGATTGTGTAATATGCGCTAACCCTTCAACTGTTACCTCCACTGCGGTGTCCCATATGCGAGAATTGCCTGAAGATATCTGGGCGCTGGTCGTGGCACACCTCTCGCAGACCGACCTTACAGCACTGGTTGCTGTCAGTCGGCCCTTACTCCAGGTGGTCCTAGATAGACGTTATCGCCATTTCGACTGGTTTGTTCCAGACAAGAACACGTTGGGGCGTTTATTGCGGTTGAGGTACGTCCGATTCCAACTAAAATTCAATCTTTCACTTAAAGAGAGAGAATTTAGCGACCCCTTCGTCGCAAAACGTGTCAAAATGATGCATGTTAGAGAATCCTTCATGAGGCAGCTTCTCCGAAACCCACAGGCCTTTGAAACACCCACACCAGTTGTTTACGGCATTGTGGAGAGACTGTATAGCTTCATTTCGGGACTCCCGCCCATGGGCGCTACAACTCATATGCAACTAGACGGCCTTGAAGATAGACCGAGAGATATCGTATGTCTCTTGGAGCAGGCCCTTCTGGGAATGACGAACCTACGTGAAGTGACGTTTGAAAGCGACAGTCTTGTCAAGCATACCGACACCCTACGGCTACTAGGATCGTTCAAACGCGTCTTCAACCCACATCTACATACAGTCACTCTAAATCTTACGATTACGGACCTGTCTTCCCTGCTGCCCGGTGTAGCATTACCCGGACTCGAGGAGTTCGATCTTACTGTCAAGTTTGACGCTTCTGCCGCCCAGGAGTTGCTTAATAATCTTGGCCCCACAATAACTGCTTTCGCACCAAACATCCATATTTTCAAAATCCACTCATGGGCACATCAGGACCATACTCAATTCCTAACATCTCTTGCACCCTTCAGCAATCTCCGATCCCTTTCAGTCGCCATTCAATTTTCAAAACAACGTCTATCAGATACATCTTGTCTTAATCAAATCCTTCGACAACACCGCATAACATTACACCATCTCGAACTCCTACCAGAGTCTTGGGACTCCAAAGACAAGTCCCAAACCTCGAATTGGGCCTTGTTTCTGGAGCAATGTCTCCTCGATCTGGACCAATGGCCAACTAATTTAAAAACCTTGGCTATACCCAGCACCGACCTCCCCACAACCATGTCGTTAATCCGCCGTGTCGCAAACACTTTAACCTGCCTCCGTTTAACGTATCGCTACCTCACTTACCTCGAGGTAGCAGACGTGATTGATCTTTTTCATCATCGAGCGCATGATATGCAACACCTTTCTCTCGATGTCACACTTGCTACGCCAAATCTTTTCGGTCTCCTCGCACGCAAGCTACCAGGTTTATTGTCTTTGACTCTCGTCATTGAAGACGCTAAGGTGTGTGTGTCCCAACTCTCTTGCTGACCCATAAGTTCTACTTAAAGCGCCACGACAGAGCACGATGCATTCCATCCTTCGGACAAGGCCTGACGAAAGTGATATATCCTGGAATCTCTTCGACTTATCCATTTTCAACAAGAAGTTTCGCGATGACTCGATATCCATTGCTGCGCCGATGTCTTTTGAGTTCGAGGAAGGCCTTATGGCTCAGTTGTCCTACTTGCTACCATCGGTCAGGAGTTTCAAAGGTCGGGGTCATATTGACATGATAAGAATATGCTGAAGGTGTTCTGGCTTCGTGAAATTCGACAAATTTTGTATATTGCATAGAATTTTGCTGTGATATTTATACCGTTTTCAAGTTGCAAAGACGCGCAAAAGCCTGTGACATGATACTGGAATGGTTCTATTAGAATTATAAATTACAGGTTAGAACCATACGGCAAGGCCACACGAGGCCTATGACTTCTTTTTCTCAACCTCCACTTTGTATGCGTCCAACCCCCGAAGACGCTCTGTCAGGGTAGGGTGAGAGTGATGATAAGCCGAGTACCTGTAGATGACGACTTAAAACGACGAAAACGAAGGAACAAGACGAAAGACTTACAACCAATCCACCCAGACCGTCGACAAATTTTTGACATGAATCTTAATGAGCGCGCGTCCCAAGCGGTCTCCCATACCCTTCATATCATCATGTTGCACCTTTTGTTCCAATTCGCAAGCGAATCTGTCGGCCTGGTACTCGAAGCTACGGCTAACGGCGTTCATGCCAATGGAAACAAAAGCTTCGAGTGGTGTCAAGATCATCTGTAGAGAAGATTCAGGAATGGTCAAATGAAGACAAAGAGAGTGCAAACCTGGAACAACGTGAAGGCGACGATGGTGGGGGGAGCAGCCGCAACTGCCTTGGGGAAGTCAAAGGCGGCAAGAACGGGAGGAGCGTGGAGGAAGGCGGGGAAGAGAGCGAGAACGGTGAAGATGTGGAGTTGAGAGATGACCATCATCTTGGTGGGGTGCAGGTAGTACCAATGACCGAGCTCGTGAGCGAGGACAGCCTCGACTTCTTCAGCCTGGTTCTGTTCAATAAGCGTATCGAAGATGACGATGTGTTTGCTCTATATAACGATGAGAAGGATTTCGATAAAGTGAGGCAGAGAACTAACCCATGGAAGACCGAAGAAATACGCGTTACTATGTGAGCTGCGCTTGGAACCATCAATCTCATACAGGTGTTTCAGTGGGAAGTTGAGCTTGGAGGCCAATAACTCGATTCGGGAACGAAGCTCTCCAGGTGCCAAAGGGGATAGCTTATTGAACAAAGGTTGAATGACGGTGGGATAGATGACAACCATGATCATTTGGAACGAGACCCTATTGTACGTTTGAGTCAAGGTAAAACAATTGTTTTAGAACGCACATAAAGACCATAACCCAGGGAACGAAGCGGTCACCAGCCCACTGGAAGATCCAGAGGAACACTGCCAAGAAAGGCGAACCAAGGAAGATTGCGAGGGCCCATCCTTTGAACAGATCCAGAACGAATAGATGTGGTGTAGTTTTGTTGAAGCCGTGTTTTTCTTCGAGGACGAAGGTTCCGTAGACCGAGAGTGGGAGAGTTGGTATGGTTGAAAGGAAATACAGAACGAAGACAAAGACGATGGATTGCAAAATCTGACACGTTTATGAGCACACGAGTGGACACGATTTGCACAAGTCTCACCTCGTATTCCGAACCATAACCAGCCACAGCCAGTAACCGCCCAGCTGCGACCCAGGACCATGCGTAGAACCCAAAGTACAAAAGAACAGAATCAAGACACTGCTTTAACAATCCCGAAATCAAAGCAAATTTGGCTTTATCCTTTCCATAACTTTGAGATTTCTTGAAGGTTTCGGCGTCAAAATGACTTGCGAGCGCAGAAGGCGGCTCAGTTTTAGAGTAAAGGGGGTATTGTCTAAGCCTGTATTCTTTGAAGTCAAAAACATGCGGACTGGGCCCAGTTTCCATACGCACAAGAGATAGGTCTCAAAAAGGGTTACAGTCCAAGAAAAGCCCTGGACGGCAAGCTTCCAGTCAATGGGATCGACAGCGACAAAGGCCAAATGGCGCTGTATCTGGGAAAGCTGAGAATGTAAGAAATCCATCTTCACGTTTGTGAAGAAAGAGTTGAGCAAAGGAAAACTGCGAATTTCATCAAACAGTGCACGTCGCCACGTCGTGTCTGCGCCATCAGGGTATCCACTTGCTGCGAAGCACCTGACTCCCAATCGTCCCAACAAAGAGCTAACGTTATCGTATCCCTTCCGAGCAAGTGTGGTTTAGGGTCTCCAGCCCTTCTATCGCGATTATTCCCGATGAGTTTGCCTTCTGGCATCACATATGTCCATCTTGAGTATGCCTCCCTCTTGAATCCCATCCTTTCAGCAGCCTTCAAACTAGGTCCATTCAATGGACTGCAATTCCACACAACACGCCGCACTCCGAGGCCTCCTGCTTCTGGCACGTCCAGCGCGTATTTGAGTAAAAGTCCGATAGCATTGGTGGTAACGTGGGTTCGTTGGAATTTGGGGGATATAAGAACCCAAGCGATCTCCACTGTGAGCTTTCCAACCGAGCCGTTAGAATATCCTATCGCGCCTGCGAATGCACCATCCGGATTCATTTCGGATGCCCCAGTTTTGTCGTACACGGCAAACAGTTGATTCGCTGGATCGGGGTGGATTAGGCCCTCAACAAGACCAGAAACGAAATCTTCCACCGTTTCGTATGGCCCGAATGGTAAATAGTCATAGGAAGGTCTTGGGATATGGTAGAACGCATCAGCATGCTTGGATGGCTAGAATAGATTGGTCAGTTGATGCAAAGACTCGTGTCACTTGGTAAAATCACAATAAATGGGGTCAATTTGACTCGTTTGCTCTCCAAGTTTTTGACTGGAAAGCAAAAATTTGCCTTGGAGTCTTCTCTGGTCATCGTAATGAATGTTAAAAAAAATGCAAGGAGTCATAGATTTGATCAACTGACTGAACTATTTTTAGTCATCTTATCAGATAAACATACGATCTCTTCGATTTCCTACAAATCCTGGAATGCCTCGGTATAAGTTTTGGACGAAAAGACTTTAGTTCAATGTACGAACATTCATTAGCATACCTGCGATCGAAACCTCAAATAATCTTTGAGATCTCAAGAATATTGCAACGAAGCATCTGTGGAAAAAGATGAAGATCAGGTTCTAGACCCAATAGTAAGAGACGCACCGATGCTATAATCCCTTTCGTCGTCAGGCGAACGATCAGTATTTCAGTGTCCACTGGTCACCCGAAAAGATTTCATGGTGAAGACGGGTCTCTTGAGCATGCAAATAGCTCTTGCACGTCATCAGCAAACATATAGAGTTTGCCATTTCACGCAGGAATACGGAACTTCAAGGTTGGTGCGCTATTCCAGCCAGGTCAAAGTGCGATATGGATAGGTAAGCCGAGCCTCGGTTGACTTCCGCGTGAATACTAGATAGCAAATAGAGTACATTGGATAAAAGTATGTTCGGGTAATTGTAAGATTTGAGGGTTAAGGTCTTCGGTTGTCCCAGCCCCCACCCAGCTAAAAAGATGCAAAAGGTCAAAAAAATGGTTGAGAGATGAAAGAAATCTATGCCATGCTCGCCTGTTCTAGAAAAGCATCAATCTGGTCTCCATCATCCATCCCCAGCTAATTTTATCGTCGTTAATACTGACGGCTTCCGAACTTGGGAGAGAGGACGTACCGAAGCTGGAGTATCGTCTGCCTGAATTCTCTGGCCTTCGTAGGTGAATTTCAGTGTACCTGAATTTTTAGAGAGAGAGAGAATGCGAAAGAGCGAATGAGTCCTCGTTCGTGTGGCAGAAATCATCGCGATGAATACTAGCCTGGCTCTTTCCCGAATCGTTGCTAAATCACATTTCAAAGATATCAGCATCCATAGCACATCAAGTGACGGATTTATGGGCACACACCTCGGCCGCGCTAAAGATCTTCGCGAATTTCATGTTCGTTTTCACTTTGACAGTGATCTTCTCTGTGTGAATGAGCCCAAGTAAGTTGCCAATACGCAAGTCGCGGTCTAAGACTGGTACCGACGTTCTGTGTCGAAGGTAATCTCTAGATTCAGCTTTGGCTTCTCTTCGGGCTCTTGGGACATTTTGGCCGGCTGAGTCGCCCGTTGCCTCCTCGTGACACCTCGAACGTGGAAGTCGATAACATGCTCTCGAATGAAATGCCGGAGGATTGCCATCCTAGAGTTGACGGAAAGTTTCGTCAAACGAGGAAGCCCACGAACTGTGCGTAGCTTCAGATGTTCTAGAACAAATTCGTAGTTGTAGCATGTGATGGTAAGTTGCGATAACTTTTCCAAATGACTTCGAGGGGATTCCATAGTTACACAATGGAGGGCATGGAGGAACTGGGCATCGCATTTTATAAGTTCCAGAGACTCAAGACCTTGTATAAGGTTTGAAAAAATCTCTGTCACGTCTTCCAGGCTGCTGGTGAAGCACTCTACACCGCGAAGCGTTAAACTTGTAATCGTTGGAAATCGCAAGAGCTTCCATAAAAGATCTTGAGCGTCAGTTAAATCCGGCGAAATCTTCTCTGGTCTTGGAACAGGAAGTCCAGGTTGAGGACAGCGTCGGAAATCGTGCACAAAGACGGAGGTAAGACTGGGGAGTTTTAACCGAGAAACGAGCCAATAGGCCGGATCGACGCAGCTGTAACCAATGCAAAGCGAAGTGAGGAGCGGAAGTGTGGTAAATGAAACATTTCGGGCCCAGTCTTGAAGACAATGTGAGGCATAATATTCCAAATGAACCAGTGTCTTACGACACATGGTGAGAACAGCGTGGAGATCGCGAGCCAAGACAACGACACATTTCAGAGAGAGGGAGGTGATTTGGAAATGAGGCCCGATCCAGTCCAGGTGATGGAAAGTGGGATGGATCGGGGATCGCATAGTCTTGGGAGGGACCTCGACAAGATTTTGCCCGTGCTCGCGGGGTTTGACAGTCACTACAAAGTCTGTTCTGTTTGGACCTTGTATATCCAGATTGAAGCGGGTTGTGGACGGAAACTTGAGAAAGGCGAACATCATCCGAAGTGCAGGACGATGGTCCACCATAGAGCGCACCACTAGGTCCAGTTTGTGAACTCGATGAGCGTGGTAGTATACTAACTTGATCCAGTGGTGTACTTGGCTGGGCTGGATTCTGGTTGAACCTTTGAGAATGAATTGAAGGGAAAGAGGGAGATCTCGAGAACGATTGAGAATTGTCGAGATGGTCTCTGCGTAACTAGGATCGCGAATCCAGGACATTCGTACATGAGTCCAAAGCAAGGGAGCGCCGATGGCGACCGACCTCCATCGTCTACAGACGTGCGATGCAAAGACAATAGATAGAAGGGACTCCTCGGCGTCGGTAGGCTTCATGAAGGTGAACAAGGTGTAGAGAATGTCCATAGGCAATTGACTGAAATTGCTGCTGACTTCCGGGTCAGACGCATGGTCGACTGTCGAATAGGGATGTAAACTTGGTTGATACGAAGAATACAATTGAGGGTTGTTAGGAGCAATGTTGACCTCCCTTTGAAAATGGGAAGTCCGAACATCAACAGCAGGGAGTTGAGCAGGGATATTGGAAAGGCTGAGGAGACGGAAAGCTGCTGTTAGTTCCCCGACGCCATCTGTAGCGCAAATTAGCCGAGAAAGTAATTTACGACGGGAAAAAAGACGAACCACTGGAGGATGGGGAGAACATTGTATTGGAACGAAGTCCCAAAGATCCAGACGGACTTATATCGCATGGGAAGAATAATAATTAAGGACCTTGTAAAATCAAAGCGGTAACAAGCCCTGCTATATGTCAAAGCATCGATTCGACATTGTCCTTCGAAAACGGTCAAAGCGACGACTCAGGAAACAGACATAGGGCATTTTCAATTCCAGGCCAAAAGACGACAGAGCAAAGATTCAATTCAATCCAACCTTTTCCGAGGACAAAAGGCTGCTCATGCTCAAGCTGAAGAGTTTCTATGAGGTATAATCGACGACGTGGATTGTGAACAAGGTGTGTGTTGTTTTGGCAATGTTTGGTTGTCAATAAACTTGGAGGTTTACACTGCTTTGCATTGTACTTCAATATTCAATGGCAACCTTGACAACTGTCTCTTACTTGTTCAATTGTTCAACCAACTCTCAAGGCTTTTCACGCACCTGGAAACGTCCTCGACGGCAAATTTTTTGTCCAATTTAGGTACAATATCCGTTGTGGAATGAGCCAAGATGGAACAAAACGAAACCTTCATGCAATTCAGACTAAAAATGCGGAGGTCCCTTAGCCCGAATTTCTTCCGGGACGCCCCTCCTCGCCGCGTCCTTGGCATAAAATCCCCTTCTATCCCAATACCCCGTCAAACTAAAGTCAATATCTCTCTCCTTTCTTAGCCTTTCATTTGTCAACAACGCAGTTCGAACGAAAAGACTCCCATCGATTTCCTCAGCACCTTCCAGCTCCGTCGACGCAAAATCTTTCTCTGCCTTCTTCCTTGCACCATAGATCTCCGCAAAGTGAGCCAACGCTCTGTGCGTCTTTGGAAGATGTGCATCTGGAAGACTCAACGTCTCCTGCAACAGGGATAACCAGGGGTTGGGGGAGCTGGACTTGGGAGAGGCCGCGTTGGGCGCCTTGGGGTTCTCACTAGTCACCGCGTAGAACCCTGCAATATCCAATCCTGGTCGCCCACGGCCAATCCACCATATGAGGCAGACTCCAAAGTAGCTCCGGAGGAAGATTTCTTGAGAGGCGGGCGTCAGAATTTGCGCGATGGTGGAGAGGAATATGGACGAGGTTATGAGATGGGCACTAAATAAAGGAGTTACCGATTACAGAGGTGAGGCTTCATCAGAGTTTACTTACTAGAAAAAGTCATTATTGAATTCATCATTCTTAGACCACCCGCCTACTCCATAAATCAACGCGTTGGCATAAACCAGCTCCTCGATCTTTCTCTCCAGATCCTGTGGTTTACTCTGGATATACGTCCATTGGTTCACATACTCCAATATCGCTTTGCTGTGGTTATTGACAATGTTTCCATATACATCACGATAGTCTTCCACTGCTGCAATTTCGTCGAACCTGTGGTCTTTGAGAATTCGGGCAAGGATCGTGAAAGCGTGTACATCAGTCGTCAAAGAGGCAGCGGACCGTCCGTCGACTCCCAGAATCGGACGCTCAAGGGATGCACCGTCAGGAGGTTGTTCCCGTGCTCGAGCCGTTTTCCAAAATGACTGAGGGATGATATCCGACGAACTCTTCAAATGAACGGCCGTCCAGGCGAGCCCTTGAGGTTGGAACATGAGACTGGCAAGCAGAAGACTTTGGGATAGGATACTGGGATCAGCTTACCCTCAGCGACGAGACCAGGGATGTTGAACTCGAGGCCATACCCCACCTCAATCAGACTGTGAATAATCCCGTCAAGGAATCTATTCAACATCTCCGGCTGTTGATCATCTGCCCTCCCAGGAATGAAATTCGCGTTCTCGGAGAAAATGGACTTTTCCACGGCCTCGTTGACACCAGATTCCTTTACAACTTCTATAAAGAAATCCACATAGGCGCTGTAATATCTACATCGATATTATAATCAATATCGTCTTGAAACTGGTGCAGCTGTGGTGATAATTGACGGGATGCTCACTGTTCGTCACCGAGATGGTCATAGAGGTTTTCATTTGTGATCGTTCCAGGCGATTGACCTCTAGGGACAAGAACTCCGGAGGACTGGTTGTACGCAGCCTGGATAATATCGTCCTCCGTTCCCAGGGCCCAAATCGCTAGTGTGTGCTGTATGGAATGACTGCATTATGTTTGAGGAGAAGGTCAGTTGTGACTTTCACGACCCTTATTGAAGTGTTTAGTACTAACTTGTGTGCGCGATAGTCACCAAGGATGTACGCATGCGACTTTTCGTGATTTTCTTTGATGATGCGCTTAAGAGTTGCTGTTGATTCGGGCGTGATTCCAGGCCACAGACGGGGTGCGAGCTTTGAACGAGAAACTGATGGAGCTGGGAAGAGATCTAGATCTTTATAGTGCAGTGCCATGGTTAAACCGTTCATGCAGCTTCAAGTTGGAGATCTTTGGTGGACTCGTTTATATACCTTTCATCACAATTTCGACTGCGTGTGAGAAGAGCCCTTTCATCGAGAACAAGGTCGTGCTTCTTTGTGCCATCTGGCCGCAAATTCCCACCCAAGATTGGCAGCAGTGGGTCCACAATGGATTCGATGAAGTGCACTGTCTGTTTGTCTGCACTGAGAATAGCTTGGTGGAGCGCGTCAGGACGCTCTGCTGGGTTCCGTGCACGCATGCCTAGCTGTTCATATGACAGGCCGCGACACAATTCCCATGCAATACTCCCAAGGCCGATTTGGTGAGGTTCGTCGTAAACACAATCGCATGCATTATATCTATACACAGTTGTTACAAATCCAGGCGTCCTAAATTCGATAAGATTAGACTTTGACTAGCTATTATCTACCACGAGCGCTTCCTTTTTTTGGTGGGCGGCTTACATGAAGAAGAGAAATGTGAGCCATGTGCTGTTGACTCTAGCCGGACCAGCGAGGAACCATCATGTGTCGAGGACGTTACGGAAGGGAAGAGGAGACGAGGAGGAGTCCCAGCAACCACTGTTTCGTCTTTCGGACAGAAAGTGGTGAGGTGCAAATTCATCCGGTCCTCCCTAGCTTGGAGTGCACTCTGCGTGGCGTCGTCATTAATATCCTCCTTGGGTTGGAGCTTTGCGATGGCCCGCTGGAGGTGACGCTGGATATGAACATGGATATGGTAGTATTCGTCCGCGCGGTATTTGTAGCCAAGCATCAGGATGGACCACCATTTGACGACATAGGGTTTCAGCGGGTCAAAATATGGGTGGAAATGAGCCACTATATCGTCTTCGAAAGGATCTGAGTATGGACTCCGAATGAGAGACGTTTTGTACTTTTCGATCGCACTCTCATCTCCTTCGAAGCATTTCCAAAGCACATCCAAGAGGCCTTGGTTGCATTTCGGGGACGACTCGTCTAAATCCTCGTTTCTTCGCATGTTTGTGCCCGTGCCCCGACGCGTCAAGCAAAGATGTACCAGGACCCATAGAAGAGACTCCATATCGTGGATCGCCTGGTGTGCAAAGGGTGGTGGCTTCCGGCAGCCCACTGGAGTAACAATTGAACATCTGTCTAACACTTCGGCGCTCAAATATGGAAGAGTTCCCTGTGTGAATCTTGAGTCAACATTGTGTGGATTTAACTGAACATGATCAGTTCACAGTACGTCCCCCTTTCCGGTGGGAACGATCCTCCCAGTTGGGCCAGGTCATAGCTTTTGCGATATCCTGAATATAGAGGTGAATAGCCTGAGATGTTGTGAAGGGAAGAAACCTACAACGTGTTCCCACCCAAGGTCAGACGCGGTATATGTCTTCTGAGAGCAATCGGTGCCTGCCTTAGCAATTTGGACAGCGCCAGCAATGTAGTTTTGGGCATGCTCTTCGAGATCAACCCATTTGAGGGCTCTCAATAAGACATCGTCATCAACCTTCCAAGCATGACGTCGTGAGAGAAGATGTACAAGGAGTGCCTTCCTTGCCTCGAACTTTTCAGGGGATTCGTTTTCATACGGAGTCTTGATGAGTGACTGTGTCAATGCCCTCTTGGCATGGTCGTAGTCCAAGAGACGACCTAAGCTCTTGCCATCGGGGCCTTTAAAGATCAATAGGTTGCCCACGCTGACATCTCGGTGCACTATTTGATTATCATGGTCTATAGAAATAATCAGAATGAGCTAGTGGTGGATGCACGCGGAGCAACTCACCATCGGCAAAGCCTAAGGAACACTCAGCCAGACAATGAAAACCCTACATGTACATTCTTCTCTTTCATCTCAATCAAACGATCAAGCATTTCCTTCCCCTTCTTATCAAGCGTGTCAATGAATTCTTTCCCCGTCATCCAATTCAAACCATGCTGAAGCACGTTGCGCGCACGAGTAGATCCTCCTTTCACGTTCCCCATCGAAGCATGTAAAGTCGCGCGTTTCTCCGCGGAGTTGTAGGTCGCGCAATGGAGGATGTTTGAATTGTAAAATACAGTTTCCCCAGCTATCAGTCAAGTAAAATGTACTGAGTTCCAGCAGGATATCAAGAGTTTGAATACTTGCGTTGGATGGTTACTTGAATAGCGCCAGGCATATCAAGAGGGTTGGCAGGGGGATCCAAAGTTTCGCTTCGTTTTCGTTGTTCAGGAGTCCGGGGTACTTGATGGGAGCCTGGAACGACGTAAAGGCAGGAGTCACAATACAAGGCACTAAAGGCGTGTTAAAACAGTACACGGGCATTGTAGAGAATCCATACGTGTTCCATTGAACCTGTGGGATAGCGAAAGTGGGGTGATGAATATCATGATGTTCTGTCTTGAAGTGTTATATAGGCTTACCCCGAAATGCCATTTCCCTAATGCCTCTAGCTCTTCAGTTTCACTGGCTCTCTCACTAACGTCGTCGCGATGCCAGCGAAGCGCGAAGTTATGTTCCAAAGGGTTGATAAGGAGATTAAAGAGCTCTTCAACGTCAAGTGTAAGACCGGCCGCACTTTGAATACTAAGAAAATATTACTGACCCATTTGCAATTCCTCCTCAGCGCATCCAAGAAGTTCGGAGACAATGATAGACAATGAATTTGAAGTGTACCAGCTGGCAAAGATGGGTTCATGAAGATCGGGATGCATGACATGTTGGACGCCCCATGAATCAGGATTATCGTTATCAAACGGTGGGAATTGCTTTCCGACTGTTCTCCTATGAGGCCAGTCTCCGTTACGAGTACGAGTGACCACACGATCGCATGCCTCCCTCAGGTTCTGTATCTCTTCGCCAGGAAGTAAACCAGGGACAATGACGAAGCCTTGGGATTCGTAGAGGCGCTTGAGCTCGGAGGACATGACGACAAGGAGTCAAGAGGGGTCAGACAGCGATAAAAACATTCCATCACCTCCAGAGCCTAAATATTAATGTGGAACCTGGAAGTCACAAGGAAGGATGACCATGTGTACAAGTTAAGCCGAGATCAATAACATCTTATCTCAAATTTCATCACAGGCAACCTATCCATTATAACCAAAATTACCACACAGCACTGTTTCCTTTATTCGTCATGCTCAACGTCGAGATATGCAAAAATGTGAAAGACAAGATAAGGAAATGTGTCCCGGAAAATAGATAAATGCAATAAGATAATCAATCGTCCACCTCAAATGATCCATGCTCGGAGTAAAAAACTATTGTCGTGCTGCTAATGCAGATAGCAAAATGTCGTAGTCAATCTTTGCAGCTGATGGGAAACAAAAAGTCAGAATGGGTCCAGGTGGGAGATTTGTGAAAAGAGTAAGAACGAACCCTTCAGTACAAGGTTAAGGAAATACTTCGCCAACTTGGGATGGTCCACCTCCAGCCGGGCGAGGTTCTCTGTGCTGAACTTCCACAGTATAGCAGCGCGTTCTACAACAACTGTGGCGTTCCTGGGAAGAGATGCCAATGCTGATAATTCACCAGCAACAGTTCCGGGTACCATTGACTCTTCCACATGATGCAGATGATCTGCAAACTTGTAAGAGGCTCTGAGAACCCCCGATTCAACAATGTACAATCCATCAGAGGGATCATCTTGAGTCCAAAGGACGTATTCCTCTGGAAGGGAGAGACGCTCGAGATAATTCGCGATGGGCTCAAAGAGCTCAAATTCAACAGATCCGTATGAAGAGAACGCTTTGACGAGGGTGTTGAATGGTTCGCTGGGATAGTCTCCAGCGTCTGGTTCTCTTGAATTTTCTATAAAATGTTGTGAGCTGGAATCGTTCTCGGCAGTTTCAACACTTACCCTGAGCTATGGTGCGATTAGCTACATCCCGCATGAAGGTTCTTCTTGGAGACGAAACAAGTGTATCCAAAGAGTGCCGTTCATCATAGCGCCGATTGTGACGTCCAGGTAAATCTGCAAGACCATATCAGACTAGAACAATCGGAGACAATTGGCAAATTTTTGCTCACTCAACGCTGCGGACGTTGATTCGTACTTTTGTGTCAAATACCACGCATGCAAATAGGCATTCTCGGTCCCTGAAAATGCCCAAAATAAGAACACAAACACAAGAAGCAACACATAATCCAGCGGATTACTACTCACATTCCATAGCATCATTGAAAGTCAGGAAAAGTTCAACATCTTTCGCGCCTATAACATGCACACTCTTCAATGCCTGCGCTATAGGGGAGTCACCAGAAAATCCGCAGAACACCATTGTAACATCTTTGGCAGACAAAAAGCGGTGCATGCGCACAAAAGCTTCTGATGACGACATGTCCACACCAGCAACGAGGCCGAGGTCAAGAACGAGGAACCTGATGGGGTTACTGTGCCAGGCAGGACCGTTCACAACCTCTCGAATGGTGTCCTCAACGTGAGATATGGTACCAAAGAAAAGGAACCCTAAAAAGATAGAGTGAATAGATGAAAGAAAGTTGCCCAATAAATTCACAAACCTTGCAATCTTATTATCGTTGTTTGCTTCGATACTTCACGAAGGTATGCACGTTGGAGACTTGGACGGCGGACAGTCGACATCGCAGTTTCGCCTGTATGGAGAGAGCGTATGCTTCGCCGCTGCGAATTTTGTAGGACAAAGAAGAAACCTAGTCATGACAATTAATCCAGTGCCTGATGACATGAAGATAAAATACAAGTCCTCACAACTTGCGATGATCCCAAAGATCACGCCAACGACGAAGTCCCACATGGTCATGAATACAATGATTAGGATGATAGTGATGTATTCGGTCCTTTTGACCAATGAAGTTCAGTACCTGGTCAAACATA
>JABAJW010000139.1:2711-14921 GCA_018855395.1 Arthromyces matolae | reverse complement strand
GCATCCTTTGAGAGGGCAGCAGATGGTGCGATACTGAGCCCATAACAGTTGAGTGCTGCCTCAGAGTCATCAGCTCCTCCGGTTATGTCCATCCATTTTATTGGTGATCCTGACCATTGACGTATTCTTGGATAAAACAGCAGGGTGCACGCTAGGCTGCTGGTGTACGATGAAGTAAATTGTTCATACACACGCCCTACAGCTTTTGCATTATTGGGCTGTTTGAGAGATTCATAAGTTCCATGATCCTTGAACATTCCGTCGTGTCGAGCTTTAGGTAACGAGATGCCTTGGTTGGCAATCGAAGCGATGTGAAGATCAAAGACGTTGGGTATAAAGGATTCCAAGGGTATCACGCGCACTTGGCGAGGCATTAATCGCGCGTCCAGGTGACGTTCATAGAACAAATTGGGGGGCTTCAACTCTGGACAGTCGTCAGCTTTAGAATCCGCAATCAGGCGTGGAGGATTGGAGCTCAAAAAAGACTGGATTGAAGCAGAAAGGGGAACCGTATCGGGCAAGATATTAAGATTTGCCATGAAGATTTCAAGGCATGCAAGCTTGCTAGCTCTATTAGTAGGAGTAGTAGGAGTAGTAGTCAGTGTAAAAGTTTCGTTCAACACAAATCAAACTGAACTTACATAATACATGATGATTTCAAGCGGCCGATTGTGCCTGCCTACGGCTATATTTAGTTGTTCTCCCGCTGCCACAAGCCTATGTATAAAGTTACAGGATTCATCTGTCTTTTATAAGATAGATTAGAACCATCGTATGAGCCAATGAGGACAACAGTAAGATGTTTCAGGGTGGGATAGATACTAAGGAGTTCTATAGCCGCATTTTGGGAATAATTTCGAGAGCGTTTTCCTTGTTGTCCAGAGTTCCGAATGGTTTATCAAATGTAAGTAACTGTTAATGTCGCTTTATGTAGTTCTAGAAAAGCGGACCCGGAAGAAGTCGTCACCTTATGACATCTAATTCACATCACGATAGGATGGGATATCAACATATCCCCTGTCTTCTCTCATACTATGAATAACTTCTCTCCATTTCAGCCATACATGTCACATCAGCCAACCATACATACCCTGACAGAAACGTCATTCAAATAGTGTACACGTTTTATTGTTCCAAAATCCGCAAGCACGACAGAAGACAGCAAAATAAAGAGTAAAATGACAACCAGTTGACTGCGCGAGATGGAAAGGTATGATCATGACCAACCTCCTACAGGTCCTGAAGAAGCCTCAGTGATGATTCAAGGGAAGAATGTTCCATAGTCACCTACAGATTTCTTAGGTCACAGGCCCATCCTCGTTCTCAGGCAACTTGTCCTCGTCTTCCGAAATCTCCAGCTCAGAAGAACTAGAGCCGGAGGAGTAACGAGCTGATCTGACGTATGGCTCTTCGTGCAGGAGCTCAGTTAGTTGTAAATCTTCCATCTCTTTAGCGTGGGCATTGAAACTTAGACGAGCGTGAGTAAAATCGATTATTGTTGGTGTGTCGCCTTTCATCATAAGATTTTGGGGATGTATGTCGTCATGGAGAATGTTGGCGTCGTGTATACTTTTCAAAATTCGAGTGTAGGCGTCTCTGGAGAGAAGATTAGGGCACCTTGCTATAGAATCAACAAGTTACACACTCTGTTTCTTTTGACACGCGAACAAACTCCTTCGTCTTATCGGGTCTGAGGTGCCACAGGTCTGTGCCAACGTGATTCATGACAAGGACTGTCACCTCACTTTCCGTGTCTTTAAAGAGTCCAAAGACAAAGGGGATCCCCTCGACAACACCATGCCGAGACAAATGCTCATAAATTGAGTACTCGTGTTGAAGGTGTTCAATATCTTTCTCCTGCGACGCAACTTTGACAACAACTGTGGTTGATCGTGCACGACTTTCCACAAGAAGCTCCATGTGGGCATGATAAATGGATCCAATAGCTCCATAACCGATCTTCGAGTTTAAAACAAGCGAGATGTACTCGTCAGGACGATAAGAGGATTTCTTACTGGCACCTGATCGCAAGAAAGCGCCGGGAGTGATTGAGTTATAATTGCCGAAACGAAGCGTTATCAGCGCCAGTGGTCGAGCCAGAACTTGGTGTTTCAGTAACTGAGGTTTATTAGCCTTTGGAGAGCGCTCGTAGATGAAATCGAACGTACTTCAAAGTTGTGGGCCTCTTCAACAACCTTCAAAGCTTTCGACCTAGTTTTGTACGAGCGAATGACCCCCGTATCGCACGAGTCCCTCTTCCGCTTACGCGTTCTAGGTTTTGCTTCAGATGCTACCTGCTGCTGCATCAGACGGTCCAAGGCATCCTGTATAATCGATAGATATAGGCCGGTATGTATGCGATTGTAGGTCGGATTACAGTTGGGTATGTCAATCAAGTTGGACAAAAAGAGCGTTTGAGACTCCCGATGGCGAAACCCAATTCTCTCGTAATTGCCGAAGCGAAAAATCATGAAAGTTGTGTCGTCATTCACCGATAGGGCCCATGCCTGCACAGAAATAATAAGTTTGGCTTGCAACATGAAAGAACGGCAAACGTACTCGTAGGATGAAGAGGGTCAATAACAGTCGAGGCCTCTGGTTTTCGACCCGCACCTCTGGCCACAAGGACATATCGTAATGGGATTTCGGCCTCGCATGGTTTGCATGAGGGTATTTCTTCCTGGTTTCCTTTGCTCTGCGCGGCAGAGATGTACGAGAGGTGGCTGTCACTGCGCTCGATTGTTTGAGTCGACTTTGCTTGTCAGATGTCATGGGAGCGTCCGGTTGATTGGCCAAACTTGATTCCACAACCGAGGAGGATATCAACGCGACGAAAGGAGTGTTTGAAGCATCAGGAGTAACGGTGACAATTCCTGCCGGTGGTTTCCGAAATCCTGTTGTTGAACAGGCCCCTTTGAACTCTCGAGCTGCAGCAATACCTTCAAATTCCTTGAAAAGACTTTGGATTTCCTCGTCCACGTAAAACGTCTCCCACCATGCCAAGGATCGGTACCGCTCATTTAACGCATCAACACGTTCACATGTTTCCACATCCATAAACCGACGCAGATTCTTTGATATCTCGTGAGACGGACAAATATGAAGTCCGTAGCAGTCAAGCGATGCCGCATATGAATCGCGGCCGACCTTCATCCCTTTCCAGTGCAAACAACGTGCGGACCATTTACGTGCCCGCGGGTGGAAAAGAAGGCTGGGGACCAGCACTTGACAGGGTTTTGAGGTTGCATCTAGATAGGCGTCCGCCACAGATTCTGCATTATTCGCAACATCTGAATTGCCTTCACTTGGACATTCCGTGAACACTTCATCAGGTCCCATTTTATGCAAAGAAATGCCATTGTCTGCCATTGATATAAGGGTATGGTCTACGACTTGGGAAAGAAATTCCTCCAGTGGTATGATGCGAACTTGGCGAAGTTCAACCTGTGCGTCCAGATGTCGTTCAGAGAACAAAGAAGGGAATGTCAACTCCGGTCGCGCATCCAGGTCCTTGGTCCATAGGAGACGCGGCGGCTTGGAATCCAGGAATGAACGTACAAAAGAAGGAAGTACATGATGATGGGCGCTAGTGTTCGTCATAAGTCATGACTATATGTTGAAAATGAACGCATGACCAAAGAACGCCAACAATGCACAGCCACACTGCTCCTTCCCGAACGTTCAACTTCGACGAAGGCTTTGGGTCTTCGTCGATTCCCGAGGTTGGATGACACGTGTTGAACCCCTCGCCACCGACCTCTTACCTGCTTCTGTTCAATCCTTCTTGGATTCTAACCCTCCGCGTTTCGTTGGTCGTAACCTCAATGTGCGTCCGAAACTCGAACCACCGTCTTTGTTCTATCAACGACACCTTGACTCCCGACTGATGCTTCGCCAAGTGCATGTCGTGCCTCTGGAAACTCTTTTGTCAAATGTCGTCGATCTTACCCTTAAATCGCTCGCAGGCAGGGGTATCTCACTGCCAAGAATCAAGCCTGATAGTGTTTTTGACCGATATTCCTCTAATAAAACCTGCGATGTGCCAAACGATGCGCGATCGGTATATCAGGCTTATCAAAACCCCACTTCGTGCTGTTCGAGCACTCTGGCTTGCACTTTGCTCTTACATCCTCATGCACCGGTATGGTCAGGCGACTCAATGGTTCTTGGGGAGTTATACGCAAGCGGAAATCCCGGAACTGCTTCACTTCATTGTTACGATCTCTCTATTCGCCCTTCCCGCTTCCGGACAGAGGAAGTAAGGAATGCCATTGATAAAGAAACCAGTGAGATCATGGACGAATTAAACGAGCGGTATCGGCCCCTGGCACATTGGCAGACTTTCTTTGCTGATGATGAAGCCACAGAACTTCTGAAAGATCTGGACAGAATTGCGTTGAAT
Organism: Arthromyces matolae; assembly: GCA_018855395.1. Taxonomy (NCBI): domain Eukaryota; kingdom Fungi; phylum Basidiomycota; class Agaricomycetes; order Agaricales; family Lyophyllaceae; genus Arthromyces; species Arthromyces matolae. Next base: position 10,519 of record JABAJW010000139.1, on the reverse strand, counting down.
TGTGTTTTCAATGGATCCTGCCGAACACTTGGTTTTGGAGAAGCGCTACCAGCAACCTTCCCCGTCCCTCTCGACGCCCCCGAGACCCCTTGGGGCACTCCAATTTCTTCCTTGGTTCCCGAAATTTCCCCTTCCAAGAAGCCTGTGAAAGTTGTCACTAGGAATGGTCGCAGTGCAGGGTCGCGCGCACCCAAAAATACCCATACCACGCATCACAGAGTGAACTTCGGAATCAATCCACCATCTAAAAGTGTGGGACGTTCAGAGTATGACAACGTAACGTGGTCCGACGTTCAACTTGAAGTTCGGAAGCCTAGGCTGATGGACTTGTTTTTAACACAGGTTCGTTCATTTCACAGATTCTAGGAATATATTGTTTAATACAACACGTAGGCTTGGGCTCAATCTGTAGAAAGTGATACGACGTTCATTATCTTTCACTGTGGCAACTTTGAAAGGATTGGATTTCGTCATCGCGAGACTCAAACACTTCTTATAACGGATCTCATCGACATACCCAACTGTTCAAAGCCGTCTTACGGCCGGTTACAAGCAGGCCTATATTTAGCTATATATCAGGATGCTAAGGCACGTTTGAAACAACAACAAGTGGTTGATAATGAAAAACCAAAAAGTCGACGGAGACGAAGAGAGCCGGAGGATGTTCCAGCGACGACGCGGTACAAAACGAGGTCAGCGGTATCAAAGGAATTGGACGAGGCCAGAAACTTGGAAGTGCGTTGTTATTCTTAATCTATCATAATGGTCGTTCCGAGAAGGCTTTCACAGGTGTTAAAACAACATGCCTCGAAGTGTCCTCTGGCCCTAGTAACGCTCCGCTATGGAAACTATAATTCAGTTTCTCCATCTGCGTTTCTGCGATCGGGCGCCACTGAAAAGACGACTTATGGCCCAAATGAATATTTCTCACTTGTCTTAACCTCAGAAATTGGCTCCGGAGGCGTCGGAACCGTTTACCGCGCTAAACTGGAAGCTGTGATAGATGGGTCGTTACGCGAAACTTCGGTTGCCGTGAAGCTTGGTTTTACAAAGTACCATACTGAGAGACTTCTCCTTGAAAATTCGGCCTATGAACGACTTTCCAAGGGTGGTGTTACTGAGGGTATTCCATTTGTGTTTGGTCTTTTCAGGGACACCGAAAGTGACGTTGCTGCCCTTGTCATGACTTATCATGGCCAAAGTCTTCGCAGTATCAGACCCCCAGGTCATCGTCTCGAATTTCCGGCAGAAATTCAGTATGTTTTTTGATGCACGTTCATTTCGTATTAATCCATTATCGTCAGAGATGCCTATGTTCAAACCCTCCGGTCTATTCATCGAGCGGGTGTCTGCCATGGCGATATCAGAGAGGAGAACCTCATGCTTATAGACTACGAGAAGCCCGCTATAGTTGACTTTGATCATTCACGCATGTCTCCCAACGCCATCGAAGCAGATCAGGAGATGAAAACCCTTCTCGCTGTCCTCACCGAGGTTCCTTCCGATGTCGAGAACCAATCTTCCACTTCTTACGAGGACGATTCTTCTGATGACGAGTCGGCTGCTGACAACTCCGAGACGCAGGGGGACGTTCCAGACAAATCGGAGGTGAAAGGCGGGGTGTCGGAAATAACTTGAGTGAGATCTATTTGGTGATTGTTTTCTCTATCGCTCAGCTGTACATGTTACTTGTTTGTCGTCAATTCGAGATACTTTTGTGGCTTCAATTGTTTGATAGTGATCACTCTCTTTCCTCAACATCGCAATTGCTTGACTGGCGTAATGTGTGGCAATGCGGTTAAGGGAAGAGTCTGTGCTGAATCTCCCACTTTGAAATTGAAATTGAGGAATCATGCTGGTCATGTGACTAAGTACACCCCGTCAACTTGACTCGACTTCAAGTAAGCTTTAACGTCAACTCTTACCATCAACCTCAAGTCAACATATCAAAAGTACAAACGCAACCCAGGTGTGTTATTCAAACTCTGCAGTACAGCAATGAATAATCTAATGGTATTAGGGGCCGTCATCAAATAGAATTCCGTTCTTCTCCGCCTCAGTAGCCGTCCTCTTCAAGTTTATGACCGCTTCCGTCAAAATCTGATCAAGCAAACTGTGCTCTGCTCGCTTCATCTCTTCGTCAGGGTTCTCTTTAGCTTTTCCGAAACTGATAAAACTTATGCAACTAGGCTCCCTGGTCCTGCGATAGATGATGTGTTCCAATGAAATATTCCCGTGGCAAAAGCCAGCTGAATGAATCCGGTCTAACGCTCTGTGACATTCATCGCTGAACCCCGATAATCAATACTGAGAGTCGTCATTGAAAGCTGGTACAAACTCACACAACCTTCACCCGAACTTGCGGTGTAAGCTCGGCGAGAGGAATTCCTGTGTCCTCAAGAAGCAACGTTAGCCAGTTTCCGTTTGATTTTGTGGGATCTTTCTCAATATTCGCGTGGCGGAACAAACCCAATACAAGAGGTATGTGGTCTTGAGCTCCAGAGCTTGTCAGTTGTGAGTAGACAACCGCCTCCCTTTGAAGTCTTTGCCTTGATTTCAGGCCATAGGTCGCATGTTTTGAAAAGACATACTCCAGTGGCATCGATATCAACTTCGGACAGCCTAAGAACTTTACCTCGTCGACAAAGAGGCTCCCCTGGGACGTAAGGGCTTCTGGCAATGCAGTTGCAGTAAAGTGACCTTGAGAACCATCATACGTTGGTGCCGATGGTAGAGCCAGGGAGTCGTGAAGGCTCAGAGATGATGGGTCGATACGATCATACAGCACACCGGTGAAGAAGGGGCCAGTGAAGGGGACCTCGGGATCGGACCTAAAGACAACCCACTTTCGCGAATTGATCTTCTCAAGGAGTTTCTGTGGAGCGTGTGCAGTCAGTTTCGGCCGCTAACTGAAGGACACGCTGAACGAACCTCAGGTGTAGTGTCTGTATCTGGGCCAGCTAAAAACTGGGTGGGGCGATCGTCACACCACGTTGGTGGGGGAAGATCTTGCTCTATTTGCAAAGATCGTTGCTTTGCGTCGCGAAGCATGGCAATCATCAGACCGGTCTGCCTTTTGAAATACTTCGGCATGCTGGTCCGAATGATACTCGAAACATACAGCGCGTTTGTGCCCCTGTTGCGTTTGAAAATCATCTCATAGATGCCGGCATGTAAGCTGGCGAAGGTTGTGTCAGTGATGACCATCTCGGACCACACCTGTCAGATCAAATTAGGATTCGTTGCACTTCAAAATGCTCTAGCCAACTCACTTGTTGTACTATCTTTCTTGCCTTTGCCGTAGAGACACAGTCCGACTTGAACTCGATCGGGCATTCGGTGCAGAAGGGAATTTTTGCATCAGGCCCAACCTTTGCCCACACGGATGGAATCCCGTTTTCATTCTTCTCGAGACTTCTTCCACAACTATTGAACTTGCACCATTCCTTCTTGATGCAACTTACCCAAGGAAATTCAGCTTCCTTGGAGAGTGCCAGAATCGCCTCGAAAAGCGACTTAGAACCGGCTTTCAAACCTTTGACTTCCCAGATACCAATGCCGTTTGGAAAGTGACCCCTCGTACGAGAGTATGACTGGGCGATCGGATTATTGAGGTTGTCGACTTTATTAGCCAATTTCAGGAACCCGTCTGCCTTGGCCTGCTGTATTCCATGTTCGGGTTCAATAGACCAGGAGAGATATTCATTATTAGTCGGCCAACAAGGAAGTTGTAACTCGAGAGTTGCTGCAACAGCGGAGCAATGCTTGGCCGTGGTAAGATGGAAGATGCGCTGAATGCAGCTTTCGCTGACAATCCCCTCAAAGTTGAATTGTTCAGAAGCTTCTTTCCTCTTCTCAGGGGTCGGGAACGCTCCCTCGATCGGTGGGAGGGCTCCATGCGCATTCAGATAGAGGCCCAAGGCATTGTCGGCGATGCTTTCGAGGTCATCGATCAAGGTCGGTTGGTAGAACACTTTTTTGAGCACGAATCGCTCATCGAGGTGCGTGTCGTAGAAGCCGAAGTCTTTCGTGCCATGGTTCTGGATGCTGCTTTCATGGGCGGGGAGCAGGCATTGAAGAAATTATCCAGATATTCGGCGGGTGTCGAACCTGCCGGCAAGCCTGGATCTTCAAAGTCATGAAGAGGTGTTTGCTCGCGTTTCTTCCGCTGTTTATTGACTTTCTTGGGCTTAGACAACGCCTGGGGGCTGTTGGACACAAAAACTTTTGCGCGTTTGGTGGGAGAATGTAAAGCTGGCATAGTAGAGGGAAGAAGTCCAATGGCAAGATGGACTGGAGATGACTAGCTTGTAACTTGGAAGCGGGGAGGTGTCGCTGATCAACAGTTATGTAGAAACTAGGAGTGGGATCGATTATAGTAGAACCTTAACAAGGAGCGGCGCTGGGAAGACGGCGATAATGTGGTGATCAACACCGGAGAGGCGATAAAGATAAGCGTTGAGAAGCGGTGAGTAATGAACGATCCACGCTCAAGAACTGAAGCGGAGCCTAATGGGATAACGAAGCGGCGAGATGGATATTGTTGGATACGTATCCATCTCTCCCATATATATATATATATCTATGTCTACTATTCTTTCAAAACATATGCTCAAACATGGATACACGAGTTGTGGATATGTAGTAGATGCGTATACGTCCAATTGTAGATGTTTGTGGGTCCATAAACAACGTTTCGAGGGCAACTTCGGCGCTAAAATGTCACTTTCGTGATCCATGTCAAATTCTGTCACTGGCCCTTGTTGTTCATTTGTTGTTCTCGGACAGGACAGACAACACAGAGTTCTGGTGGTAACAAGTGCTTATTGTACATTATACTCGACTTGACAATGTGGCTGAGGTTACCGTCCCGCCAGCAAGTCTATGACATTCACGGCGGCCACTCATTTTTGTTGTATTTTGGGTCAGATGCTCATGTTCTCGTTCTGAACAAAGGGTAGTGTCATTGCAACAGTGACCTCGCGATGAAGCAACAATGAGAGCGCTGACGTTTCCAAACGTGAGTCCATACAGTCAAACAACCAGTCGCGATGCTGACGAAAACAGGACAACGAATGCTGTCAAGTCACTAAGTAAAGATCTCAAGACAAAAAAGTAGCTAGCAACCAACAGAATTGCATAGGGAAGTGGCAACGTTGGAAGTTCTAACGCATAAAATATCTAATCAGCAAAGCGGAAAGCATCTGGAGGAGGTGGACAGGTAACGCATAAGGATAAAACGGCGGCTAGCGATCGATGCTTCAAATTGGATCATCCCGACTTCTACAGTAATGGAGGTTAGAAAAGGAATCATCGCAAATATGGGTTCAATCTTACTGCGAAGAAAAATATTCTAAGCCACGTTTAAGGGATACATCTGTACTCCCGATTACTATCTTCATACCCGCCTGCGCCAGCAATTCCAGTCGAAGCATTATCCCATCGTCATATTCATCGCTTGCTCTGACATCAACACATAAGAGCTGAGCGACAGGGGAGGTATCTTCATTAACCTCCCACCGTGACTCGAGAAGATCTGCGAATGTGGCGGTAAGTGGTCCAGGAAGTGAAATTTCGAGTGTCTCCAGCTTTGGTAGAAGGATTGTCTTCGATGTTGAGCGCCATGTAAGCCGAGAGAGGAATAGATCGGAAACCATCGTATGGGTCGATGAAGACAACAGGGTCAGATGTTTTAAGGTGGGGATTAGTTCCAGAATACTAAGGAGTTCAGCTTCTGTTATAGCCGTATTTCGAAGGTAAAGAGACTCGATGGCGACTACCCTCGCAAGAAATATCGATAAATGGGAATGAAATGGCCATTCGATGTTACAGATGCGGAGCGATCGTAGTTGTGGCGCGGTCAGGTTACGAAAGAGAATATGTGTTTCGATAACTTCGTGGTCCTCAGATGCTAAAAGAGCAAGATCTTTCAACTTTTCATGCTTGAAAGGTGTCGGACTGGGTATGGGAAGGTTACAGAATTCCTCGGTATAAATGAACGATGCCGTTTCGAGATGAGGTGCGCGTCGTAGGATGTCAAGTGCGTCGTCGATGGTTACAGTCATAATGGGGATTTCTGATAGGTTTGACCAAGGAAGTTTGAACATGTACGGATGGAGGTTGACACATTGGAGAGATCGAAGCTTTGGTGCTAGCTCAAATGTGTCGAGTATTGGGTCAGTGGTAGGTGGTTCGTCCAAAGTGCCCAGGCTGAGCTCGGTAAGCGTCGGCAATTTACCACGCGCAGGAAACAGAGCGGAGTATGCGGCCATTGGAAGGAAGAAGTACATACTCTGCCAATGAAAGGAGTGCTGCACTAGGATATCAAGTATGGCATGAGATGGGAAGTATGGGGGATCGTCCCACATAACGTATATGTGCAGTGGACATGTCCCAGATCGTGTTAACCAAGTAGAAACAATGTCTGTTTGGTGTGTGGCGTTTGGTTTAATATTAAGGTATAGTCTAGACCAGAGCGATTTTGTGCCGATGGCAACGGTTCGCCATGAGTGACAGATCTTGGTCAAGAGGAGGGGGATATCTATGGTGTTTGGTAGGGTCAAGCTGCCTTCTATATCCGTACATTGAAGAAAGATCTTGGATAGGATCTCAGTAGGCAATCCTGTGGGCCCTGAAAGAGAAGCAGAATGTGATAGTTTTTTCATGATGTTGGATTCGGATTCCAAGCAGTCAGGCTCGTCGATCAAGGAGATCGATAATGAATAATAGACGTCGGCTAGAGAGGAACGCTTGTAGACGAGGAAAGACCGGCAAACACAACAAATATCTCCTGATCAGAAACGTTTGAAAGTTGTGCTCCGCAATGGACGAGATTTCTGTAAATTCCGGAGGAAAGGAGCGAATTTGCCACTTCCAGTTGATCTCATCTGATCTCATCTGATCTCATCACGTTGGTCTCATCCTGACGATAAAGCTAGAGTAAACACTAACAAACTAAGCTCATTACCGGCCGTCATCAACGTTGTCGACGTCGTCTCCCAACAGAGAATGCCCTTGGAATGCCTTGACCTTTTTTGCGCCACAAATCTCCACATCTATATACCACGAATTTGCCACCTTTCGCCTCACAATCTCGCTGGACCCCACAGACCAAATATTTCGTAAAGAATGACTCGTGAATTTCTTGCCATTTTCGACTGCATCTCCGAATTAAAATTCTCAAGTCCTAGCTGGACTATTTGCGATCCATGATTGCACTTGGTGACGCTGCTATGCGCTCCGCCGGGCCGCCTCTTCTTAGGCGCACCGTTCTCGTGGCCCGAATGTCCATGTCATACCCTCTTGGAGCATCATCTGACCATGTGCGCCTTGTTGCCATCTTCGTGTTGCAATTCCCTTTCAGGAACACAAATGTTCTGCACGCGTATATAACGCCTGCGTCGATGACCGCACCTTTGCGCTCACGTTTGGACCAATATGGCATCGTTGGGTGGCATATTTCTTAGGTTTCTTCCCATCTTATTGCTCAGTCAGTCGCGGTATTAAGATTCTAAACCTTGACTCTCGACGCTAACGTCATCCTTTGTACCACAGTCGCGCCTGTCTATGGCTTGATTAACCCAATCTTGCCAGGCTGGAATCCTGACCCGAGCATCCTCCGCGTTGGCTCTGATTATTTCATAGCGACGTCAACATTTGAGTATTACCCTGGGCATCCCATCTACCACAGCAAAGACTTGGTGAACTGGGAACTTATTGGACACGCTCTTAACCGACCCTCGCAGCTCCATTTATATGGCACCCCTTCGGACGCTGGTCAGTGCCTTCAGAACCTTTGATAGTCTCAC
>JABAJW010000138.1:2897-14974 GCA_018855395.1 Arthromyces matolae | reverse complement strand
GAAGGCGGTAACGGCGACAGCGAAGATGGTGCGGAAGGAAGGCATTGTGAATACTCAAGAAGGCAAAAGAGTGTGTGGGGGGTTGAGGAGAGTGAGGAAGAGGAGGACGAAGACTTAAAATCGAATGAAATCCGATGAGGGAGTTGGGTTGAGGGAAGAGGGGTTTTATAGGCAATGGATTGTGGCATGCTTTGTGACAAAATGGGGTAAGGGTTTGAAAAAAAGTCGAGAAGATGGTGGAACCGAGCTAGTCTGGAGCTAGTTGCGTTCAATGAAATTTGTGAATATGAGCCTGATATGAGCAGGCTCAAAGAGAACCCTGAAGCTACGAAATATATTGACGCGTGGAGTTCAGTAAATGTGGCGGCTTCTAAGAACAAAACGTGCGCATGAGATTTCTAGGCATGCACAGAGAAAAGTAGAGAGACATACTGGTTTGAAGATGATGTTCTCGGTCATGAAGAGAAGTTTCTATGACTGCTACTGTAAGTAGCTAGGCCTGGGCTAGGCGATTCGCCACACTTCAGATATCCATTATTCGCTTCACTGCATCTTTTTTGATCTCCAGTGTCACACTATCTCGTGCTGGATCCCTGAATAAGACGTCGGTAAATTGACTTGTACCTGATTGAAATTCAATGGAGCGTACATCGAATGTTTTGTTCGTTTCCGGTGAATGGAGTGGGTTGATATTTTTACCCAAGATCTAGAGCGAGCCGTACGCCGTCAAAGGCCTTGTTGAGTTGTTGACCAGCAAAGACGATAACTGCCCTGCTCAGAACCATCTGAGTTCAACGTGATCGATTTTGCGAAGAGTCACCCTGGAGTCACCAGTGACCACTAGTCCGACGTCGGCAGAAGGGGATTGTCATGAAGATGTTGGCTGATCGGAGCTCTTCTGTTCAACGTTCAGCAGTGAGCAGGAAACCATGTAGGAGCTTGCTTGAGCTTTGAAGATATTCTCTTTGAACGTACGCAAGTACTCATGAGGACTAGTAACGTTGGGTGGTAGTAGCACAAGAACAATTTCGAATATTTCAAACTCAGACCTCTCTCCGTCCCTCATCGACACTCGTCGTCCCCGTCAACAACTATACTGCTTTCTTTCACAGTTAGCCATTGGGTATTGATTCCTCCATGATGCTGTCGTTCACTTTCTCTGTTCTCCTCAACATTTCTCAAGAAGTCGTGAAGGAGGTACTCCAAGATGGGCGAAGAAACCGATTATGACGACCTGAAATGTAAGTATGTCGTTATAGTCGTCGAATTCAAGTCATATTTATGCAATTTCAACGACATCTAGGTCGCGTCGCGGTACTCGGACTCCCAGTAGGAGACAAGCGAGCCGAGCGTTAAATCCCTTCAGGCTTCAGGACTCTGGCTTAGACGTACATGACATACAAAGTCCTATCTACTCCAGAATCAAGCACCAAGACGCATAAAATCCTGAAGCGAATCAACGCGTCCGTTTCCTCTATGCAGTGCCGAATCAACAATTCCCAAGGTTATATTGAAGGATCCTGCAACGCACACATTGGATCTAATCAAGACATTCGAGAAATGCGCGCTGGATGAGGATCTATTGTGGAAGTTCATTGAAGTGTCACTACTCGATGAAACGTGCTATCTTAGCCTGAATACGTATGCTCTTTTTCTTCTCTTAATTCCTACAGCTCTGATCTGTAGAGATTGCCAGCGATTATCCGCCAAAACTCCCGATGCTGTGGTCAATGGCTACTCTGGTTATCAGCTCAACGTGACCGAGGACTGGGTACGAATGGCGCCAAAACGAGGCAACTACCCGTCCCAATGGCAGTGCATCGAATGCGGAACTTGGGGGCGAAGCCAGTTGCTAGAAATTTTCCTTGACGAGAACGAGGTGGTTCTGGGATACGCATGTGATCGCCGAAAGCCTATTCAAATGGATCACGTTCATGGTTATCACCCTAATCAGCAACGCACTAAGCCGCAGCGCACCACGGTCCACTACTGTTATCATTGCTCGGAACAAAACGCTCGATTCTGCCACGTCCGTCGTGGGGAGCTGTACCCAGATCGCACTTTTTGGTCGTTTGTTCTTATGTGTGGGGGACGTTGAAGGATGGGAAGGTGTTATGTGATCATTGGTACGTTGACCGCAATTACGAATGAACATGTACCGACTTTTAAATAAGGAGCCATTTATTCATCATAGCCTTGTCGTTCTGGAGTTTCTTTGAGACAGTAAGCGCTCATTCAAAGAAAACCTCTCGTTTGTTCTTGATGGATTCCATAAAGAGTCACCCTCGCATTTATCAAATAATTCTCTTCTGTATCAGAAGATCAGTTCAAGATCTACGTGAGCGCGAAGTCTTTTCGTCAGGGATCAACGAATCCGCCGACCTCGCATGCGAACAATGAAAACCTGTAGAATCATCTGGGCAAATTCTCAGCAAATTTTCGAGACAGAAGGTCTTTTGCCATCTTTTGTCTCTTGTCCGGCCACAACTCCGCCCCCTGTCCTCACTGGGTTTCACACTCACTCGCTATATACGCTGATTTCGGAACCGTGGATGGCCGTTGATACCAGTTCAAGTAACATGTACCTTCTCCAAATCATTCGATGTCTGACCCGGTGCCGTACACCTTCTACGATCTACGTTTAGAAGGGCTACTTTCAATCTGGTGAGTCGATTTCGTCGATTTCGTCCCATGCCAGTTCTTCTAAAAGTTTACCAGGTTGCTAAACAGAGGCTAATCTCCCATCATCTGATTCTTCCAGATGTCTTTCCAATTACCCGTCGCCTTGTCACCACCACAATTGTATTGATTGGTACATGTTAAATTTGACAAATCCTTCCCATATATATATCATACATCGCGTCTCTCGTTCACACTGGTACGCCGCCGTGGACAGCTTCCTCCTTGACATGTCTGATATCTGGATTGTTTGAATTTTCAAAGTCGTCAGCAGATTGAAGAAGGGTTTAAATCTATAAGCCTGACCTTCCACACCGTGTTCCATCAACCATGTTTATACGTGCACTTTCCCCTGTTCGTCTGAGGAAAACAAAGATGGAAATCAGGGTACTGCAAATAAAGGTGATCACACGACACAACAATCGTACCTGCGACAAACAACATAGCACTCATCCTCCTGCCATAGTGTGGAGCTCGAATAACCACTACATGGATCCGAACGTTTTGAATATGCGCTGGGTTTTGTGAGTGCGCGAGCTCGTATGTTCATTTTGGTTTCGTCAAATGCCGCGGCACACATTGTGTTGATCAGCATCAAGAGGATTGCGAATGTCGCGACGAATCGTGACAAGAGTGATGGGAATAGCATGATTCTCGTCGTTTACGCGTACAGAGGGGGGAAAAGAGACGTTCAAGAGCTCGTTGTAAGCCTGACTCTGTAGTAGAGTACAAGTGGGGACAGAGGACCAGGTTTTCGCTAGCCCTTTTTATATATTTCAAAAACATCATGGGTAGTGTGTGGCCCTGATCTCGGAACGGATCCTTCCACCAAGGCCATCATGATGATTTTGGAAGTTTAGCACAGAAAACCGCAGAACTTGGCAGTGCCGTATGGGTGCGGTCGGGATGCGGCGCAGCAAACAAAGCCCCCCATTTGGCACCCGGAGTTTGTCATGGGCTTAAATCGATCTCAATGCGGAAGTATGCATACCAGCATTCAGCCAGCGTTCGCAGATTGTTCGCGGCTTGCTTATATCACCTGTCTTTATCTTTCTGACCTGAAGTCCCCTAGTGAAGCGAAAAGAAGGCAAAAATGCTGTCCGGCATAAAGTACTCGACAGTGGATCCAAAGTGGATTTGATGTTGTGGTAAGTTCGACAACAATCTCTAATAATAAGTGGATTGGTCACAGTTGGATTATGAAGTCATTTCGGCTCCAAGTTCACGCATTTTCCTATTCAAAGAAGTGCGAATGAAAGTTTTTAGCTTTGTCGTTGAGTACAACAGCAATAGATCCTCCTTTCTTAACATTGTCAGTCGGAGAGATTTCCGAATTGGGCATTCGAAAGGGCGACTCGGAATGCACATTTATATGATTGTTGCGGGCCAATTCTGAAATCTTTACGCATGAGTTGACAGGAAACTTGTCATAATGGACAGAGACTGTACTGGACGATGGATGGAAAGGAACGAGCGTGAGAGTGGCTGGAAAACACTGGGGAAATGTATACATAAATTGAGAAGATTGGAGATGACAACAGGATTGAACCTGATTGAACCCAAGGGACAGGTACATATCGCAAGTCAGAATTCTAGCCAAGTCTCCAACTCTCCTGATAAGAATCGAAAGAAGAGATGGAAAAACCTCTTCAGCGCGGGAAGCTACAAAGAGCTGTAGTACCGTCTGTGAGAAGCTTGTCGATGGCTTGTCGTAAGATCGCGAAAAGGAACCTGTCGCTGCGGCATGAACATGTCAAAGTCCGAGTCTGTTGTCGTCTAGCATGATATCAAGGAGATGTAAGGACTTAATATCGGCGGAATGGGTACAGACTTGAAGATTCCGGGCCGTTCTTCTAGTGATCTTCATGTTCAGGTTACTCACGAGGACAAACCGTTGGCGCAACAAGGATAACAAGGCTCTCCAGTAAATGAATTGGTATCTGGCAGAAGACCTCTGGTGAATCCGTCCTTAGTCTTGGTTCTTCGGTTGCCGAGCTGCACCTTGTATCACTGGACAGTCACTGGATGAGTCTGGTCTCGAGACTCGCCGCAGGGCCTGATCATGCGCTGCTAGCAGACGTCAAAGTTAAGTCCAGAGGAGACGGGCATCGTGATAGTCATGTTCGTGACCATCAATAGGAAGATGGTCTGGTTCCTCGGGTGCCATAACACACAGATTCTTGCTGGCCGCGATTATGCAGGTCCTAAATACTTAGGGTCCAGGGATATTTGGCCAGCACTTGGGCTCTGCGGGGAGAACGGTTGAAGAATGGAGCTCTTTGGGGAAAAGAGAGAGTTTGAGAATCCTTTGCATGACTAAGCTGGGGTTCTAGCCTTCTAGCCGGAGTTACTTCGAGTTCCTTCGCAGTGGCAGTTTAAAGTTGTCGACACCAGTCAAGTGATGGCAAGTTTTGGCGAGTCGTGGTAAAAAGGCCTGGCAGACGTCCAACATTCACTTCCCGTAAAGCAGCTCCTTGACACTGAGGTGCGTCAAGACTGAGCTAAAAAAAATCCCCAGAGATGGCATTGAACAGAGAACTGAACATAAGCGTGCCAGCAGAGCCAAGGTCAGACTACGATCAACCTAGGATGGTAAAGATGATCATGGATGATCACTTAGCGCCACGTTAGGTTGCCATGTAGATCAAATCATCTTCTTTATCTCCTTCCACGCTAGCCACCCCAAAAAACGATTCGCACAGTATTCGGTGAGCAGGATCTGAGCAGGATCATGGACGCGGGGGATGTGATTGCGGGCGCATGTTTCCGAAAAGCTGCCACTGTCCGCGGCAATCACCGGCGTTGGACCTCAGAGGCAAGAGCACATTGCATCAACATTGCATAGTTATATTTTTTGCGTGGATCTTTGCTCTTTGCTGCAGCCTGAAATCGTCACCTGGCGAGTATTTCGCATGGAGGTAGAAGCTATCCGTTTCGGCGGAATTGCGGAACTAGGTGCTGTATGTCACTGCCGAGTCCTCCCGTGTACTAGTTTTGCTCAAAACACTCCAATATTAATAGCGAACGGTGAGTGACCAATACAATAATACATACTATGTTAATGACGAGCAGCCACATAACACCCGGAGGCGGCAGTCCGCTCGTCATTGGCCAAACTTTCGTCATCGTCTTCCCTGTCCCCACTCAAAGTTTTCGATTTTCGTGAAGGGCCTTGTGCTGAAAAGCCCTCAGTTCTCGGGATATAACGGTTCTATCAGGGTGGTAATTATAAGCCCGATCAAGCTTCCCTACCAAGATGAGCCTCTGAACCTCATAAGTATCTGAGATGGGAGAAGCTCTGATGAATCCGCCACACGTTGGGGGTATTTTGGTTGCCAACTGGTTGCCAATCCCTTGACTGGATACCGTCAAAGCTTCCACCTCGGAGGTTCAGGGCCTCTGATTCCTCGGATGTCATGATGCGCCGCTTGCGAATAGGAGGCGAACGCCGCACATGAGATACACATGATTCGTTACTCTCTGCGTCAGCGTCTTTCTCTTGTTCGTCGATAGGGACATTATCTGGTTCTTCCGACGCCACTATACGCCAGCTTCGAGCTGGGTATTGATAGGTGATACTGGGTGGAGGACCCTCGAAACTCGTTTCCTAGACGAAACTTTGCGCTGGCGTTTGCGAGGGCTTGGAGTCTCCGGTGGCGAGCGCGGTTGGAGTCGCGAACTCTAGAAAAGAATGGATATTGGTGCTACTCTGGAATGAGAGAAGGTTAGATTGAGCAAGACGCTGGGGTGCGATAGCAGGGGTTCAAGCTGAAAATTGATTCAACTTCACGCAACTCTCAGTCACTGTACAATAAAAAGAAGTTATTCATTTTACCTTCTGCTTCTGGGATGCTAGCGCGGTGTTGTCCTGGTTCGTGGAATTCTGAAGTCAACCTTCAGTCAATTCCGCAAAGGAGATTCTAGAACATACTCGCCTCCAAATCAGCAGAAGTGCTCCTATTGACTTTTGGTGGTGAAAATAGCGGATGTATAGACTATAAACTGAAGACATACTTATGTCAAGTTGTGACGTGGATGTGGAGCCCTTTTCTATCCTTTGGCTTTTTTGGAGGATCCTGAGTAAGTTTTCCGGGGACTGAAAATCATCTAAATGGCCCTGATTGCATTGTGCCGTACGCAAAGAAGCTCGCCCATCCTATATATTCTACACACGTCGTTTTAAGTCAGATGGGACCAAAAGCAGGTAAGTGAGATACATATTACCTTCCTCGCCGTACGAGTACTTACTCGGGGTTGGTGAGTTTATGGATATATGAAGAGTTTGAGGGATATAGTGACGAAAAGAGGTATCGTAATCGCCGGAATCGTCAGCATTGTCGTATTCGATAAATTTATCAGTTGTCTATCTGCTTACGAAAATAAGAAAGGTAAAAAAAAAAGATTGGTTGTGATTGTGAACAAAAGCTGGGTTTTCTTTTTTTCATTTCCCGGATGATGCCTTCTTGTTTCTCGTGCGCTGCATTTGACCTTCTGTAATTCAGTGGAGTTCCTGAGATCAGGAAAACAGGGACGTACCATAATCTATGTTTGGGGGGTGATGATCGGCGCTTTACGCACCGATGTATTTAAAGTACTGCCAATGTACCACCGAGACGCTTAGACTCTAATTCGTCCTTCGAGTCCGTGCCATCTGTTGAAAGGTGTTCCTCCTCCTTGGGTAGATCAGCAAGTAATAAATGACTGACCGTATTTTCCCCCGAAAGCCTGTAACACCAATGGAGGTATGAAATACTGGTGTTGTGTATTTTCTGACCCTTGAATTTTCCAGAGGCAGGAACGTATCCGCCGGCATCGTTGCCATAACACCAAGCAAATTGATCTCCGTTCTTTCGTCTCAGGATTTACCTACATAGGATCTACAGCGGGGTCAGATATCAAGAATCGGAGGAGTTGGAAGGCGTGTTGGTAGTATGGATGATGGCATGAGTTAAAGACAAAAGCTGGATGACTCATGATGCATGAACAGCATCATGACTGGACTGTGCCACCGCCGCGGCCGCGGCCGCAGTGCTTTGTGGCGTGGTGTCATATGTGGGGAAGCGTCGACCAGCCCATGCACCGCTTGTTGCGGACTTGGTTCATACTGCATGTTACGCGACACACTCGAAAAAAAAACGAACCTCGCAACGTGTACTTGTGCGCTGAAACGTAAACACCCGGTAGAAAAATATACTGAGAAGTCATGTTACGACTCAGCGCACCTCTGGTCAAATAAACTTGGCATTGAGCCCTTTATTACCACTGCGGCGCGGTGCAAGTGAAGGCAGGTGGAGTTCAGAGGCAAGTAAAGTTGTTCTCCGATATCAAAGGATGAAGTAATGGAAATATAAATGCTTTTGACATTTTTCTCGTATGGCCGGTGCATGGGAAGCCCTTGAATGGTCTATTTAAAGGTTCGAGCATATGAAGATGTCACGCTTACACGATATAGCACGTATCGTTGTTTCCGATTTCCAAGGGAGATAGATATCCTTAACATAACTAGATTATGGGATTGGCAAAGTCGAATATCGAGGTGCTTCGATGCAAACAAGTCCGATTGAAAAGGAAGGTTAAAAAGTGCCAAGGACGACTCAACGGTCGAGACTCTAGAGTATTTTAGAGCTTGATTGCCCAGTATTCAGAAGGGGGTAATTCTCGATGAATAAGTATAGCTGATCAATATTGAGAAAGAGAGAGTCTTTGAGACGTTTCCTCAGAATGATATCAGGCAAAGTGATGCGATGAAAAAGTTCAGTATGGGTGTGGTCTGGGTGTGGTGGTGGACGTCAAGCTTTGGCAGTTTATATTTATTTTCGGAATTATGTAATGGGAATTTCGCTCGTCCTCCGACTAACCTCCGTCGTTCACCTTTCCATCAGCCACTAAGTATACATAACATCATCTGGGGCTTGGACTCCGCGAATAATTTCGCAATTGTGGTGCCGCCGGCTTGCGGCTTCCCTCATTCCTGGATACTCTGTTGATCAAGCAGAAAGCTAAAGCTAAAGCTTATAAAGTACACGAGTTTGGAGAATGTTTGATCAAATTTGAACCGCTACTATGGACGGAAATTCAGCCGCGTAACTGGTCTCAGGGCACTCAGCTGGTCGCTCATATGATCATCTATAAACTGGAACGATACGCTACACCTGCGCCTGCACACAAAGCTCACATTGTTGCATTGTCAAGGTTGCCATTCAATCCGAAATACCGGTCATCACTGGCCATCATGTAAGCGCTAGCGTCATCGATTCATCTCCTGACTATTTGCGTTTCTAACCCACATCTTGTCCTTTATACTTCACTGTAAAACACGCACAAGAGATTTGGATTGCTCGTTTTGCGTGGATTACTGCAGCAATGCTCCGCCAAGCGCTCAGGGGTTACCGTCAGCTGGCTTTGAAATCTGAAAGTTGGATTGCTCTAACCTTTCGGGAAACTTCGTGCCGCAAACCCTTAAATTTTCAATTGAACCAAGCCGCCGGAAGATTCATATGTGTCGCACTCCGCCAACTCCGATAGTTGGCGCGTGTTGTGTTCCGATGGAGAAAAGACACTAAACCAGGGCCCTATGTAAAGGTCGTTTAGACCCCAGGAAATGAAAACCACCTTTTCCTCTCGCTTGCCATGCAACTGTTCGGAGAGATCCCAGACTTTCTTCTTGTATGGCTTGCGAAGCAACAAACCTTCTGGGTGGCGTCAGCGCCTTTAACTGCTGATGGTCTGGTCAACATATCACCCAAGGGCGTCGAAGGCACATTCCACATCGCGAACTCACGGCAAGTCTGGTATGAAGACCTATCTGGCTCTGGTGAGCACCCTCGTTGATTTCAGTCGAGATATAAGAGGCGACTAACACGAACAGGCGTTGAGACGATTTCACACCTCCGCGAGAATGGACGCCTTACAATCCTGTTTAACGCCTTTGAAGGACCTCCCAGGATCGTTCGATTGTATGGTAAAGGTCGGTCGCGATTCGCGTTGCTACCAAGTACGTACAGCTGATCGGATATCAATAGGCTCTGTGTTCGAGTTTGGGACACCCAAATACGCCGCTCTTCTTCCTGAAGGAACTAGACATCCAGGATCGCGGGCCGTTATCATGCTCGACATCTTTAAAGTTGCCACTGTAAGCAATGTCTCTTACATTGCCTATGTCTTCTTGATATTTATTTGGGCGTCCTCTCACTTAGACTTGCGGATATTCAGTGCCGTTCTACGAGTTTAAGGCGCACCGAACGCAACTTTTGGAATGGGCAGCCAAGAAAGAATCCGCGGACCGCGATTCAGAATTGACTGTAGGCTTCTCATCGGCAACGAGCCCGCGCGTCCAATCAGGCTTAAAACGTTGGTGGGAGGAAAGGAATACTACTAGCTTGGACGGTTTACAGGGCTTAGCATCTGCCCATGTGTCGAACGAAATATTCAGGTCGCGTCCCATAGGGAAGAAAAGCTCTCTCGAGGCCACCACAGTTCATTCCAAAATCATATCTATTTTCGACATTCGAATCTTTCTCTCCTTTTGCGTCGGTATACTCGTCGCTTGTCTATACCAACGTCTTACTATTGCTGCTACCCATCTTATTCCTATGGAATGAGGACGCGAGCTTTAAGCTTGGAGTTCATACGGACACGCTTATTTACTTACCATCTGGGGCTATTTCCCCACTTTTTGTTGTACATACTTGTTCCTATCTCATAGCCATATGTACGATATAATCGCTGGTTGGATGGACTTCATCAGTGGTCATATACGTTACCGGACCACCAATGGAGTTGACCATGCACCTGATGACAGAATTTGACGTCTACCACTGCATAATTCAGTGATCTCCACCGACTGACACGGAATTCATCAGATCTTACACAGTCAGTCAGCAAAGCGTGGTCTTTAGCAGTCTTTAAGTAGCACAACTTTGCTGAATATAAATATAAGGCAGGTACAACAACAGTAACAGGCACATTGACCGTGGCAACATCGATTTGGTCCCACAAACGTTGACAAGCTCACAGAATAGATCGGTTGCTCTTGGTTTGCAACATAAGTGGCGCATACAACAAGGACTGGGAATTAAAGGATATACATGTAAGTACATAAAGTCGAAATTTCCATAGGCATAAAGTATACATAAAACCCGCGGATTGGCGGCATAAAGGCATAATGTGTATAATGTGCGAATCGCGTTAACCATAGTTAAACCTCCCATGGCCTTACCGGATCTCCGTACCGCTCCCGGATTGCCAGACGTGCCTCAGAACCCAGAAGCTGCATGGTTTTTAACCTACTACGTTCAGCAGCTCTAGCTCTTCTTTTCCTACTCCTCGCGCTATCAGGGCTACTACCTGCAGATGACGACATTTCGGGTTCATCGCCATCGTCAAGCCTCATGGGCGATAGGGGTAAGGCAGGTGAAAGTGGTGGAAAAGGAGGAGGAGTCGCAAAGGGATCCTCGACGACTATTGGGAAATGAATGTGCTGTCCGTTTTCGAGAATGTCGCCCATGCCATCGTCGTCGCGATTGGTATTGGGATCGCCTTTGTCCACTTCCATCTCATCCCCGCTCTTCTCGGTACCCCCTCTCCTGATACTCTTGCGAGTAGATAACGATTCACCCTGTTTCGTAGTAGGAGCGTAGTGGATTCGATGTATATGTGGCTGTGCGTGTCGATTCATGATTGGGCTGAGAGGGGGCCCAGAGGGCCGGATAGGGCTCTGCGAACCCTTTTTGAGCAGTTTGCTCTCCTTCGGTTTCGATTTTAGGGCGTTCACGATCGAGTTAAATATAGAGGTGGAAGTGGAAGATCGAGCTTTGCGTGGAGAAGCGGGAGGGCTGCTTTTGGGAGAAAGGCTGGAATATCGTCGGAGAGGGTTGCCGCTGGAGGTAGAGTTTCGTAGAGATAGAGAGCGACGGTAAGGGTTACCGGACCGAAATAGTGAGACGGTGGAGAAACGGTTAGAACGGTTGGGTGAGAGAGAAAGATTGTTTTGGCGATTCGAGGGAGCCATGATCGAAGGGGTGTAGTAAAGAAAGACTGTGTTGCAGATAAGAAAGGGATAGCAAGCTAATTGGTGAGTATATCAAATACTCTGGCAGGACGAAAGGATAGAGGGGTTGTTTTTTTCTTTACTCTCGTGCGAGACTGTGTTTATGAGGAAAATCATTTACATACCGACCGGGTAATTTGGCCACGACGAATTGACAAAGAGACCTTTGAGGATGACTGCGACCTTGATTTTAAGTCAAAGACTCTTTGTCTTTCTTTCTTTCTTTGCAACGTGGAATTCAACCGAATGACCCGCATTGCCATTATTGAGGAGTAAAGCGTCAAAGACCAAGCTAATCTGACGTCCTGGCCCTTTGTCTCGACGTCATCATCAGATACGAGCCACCTGA
>JABAJW010000137.1:0-15057 GCA_018855395.1 Arthromyces matolae | reverse complement strand
ATAGTACAAGTATCATCGACCATAACACCCAAGCAACACCCTCAAACCACCGTGCCTCCCGACAATGTCGTATAATATACCACTTGTTGACTACACAGGTGATGTTACTGCTAATGCACCAACACCTTGTGGTCGTTGTGAAACAACAATCCAAGTTGGAGAAGTAAAGCACTATCTAGAAGGACGGAATGGAGTGGCAAAATTTGTATGTGGACGTTGCAAGCAGCACTATGATCAAAAGCCTGGAACCGTGATACGTATGTACAAAATTAATGAGCCTAATCTCAAAACTAAGGTAGCAATTGATAGGTAAAACGGCACAAAAGCCTCCACATGTGGATCCTGAAGGTGTCCGCCATAGAGTCAATGCTGCTCAAAGACATGGTAATATCAGATTCACTGATCATTCAGGACATCTAGCTCATTCATCTTTTCTCAGACTCTACTTACAATATGCGGAATGTCACTCCTATCGTACCATCACAACCAGCTGTTGTTCAACAATATCAGACATATCCAATCATGGGACCAGCTGCACCGTCCGGTCGCCAGCAGTCCATGATCCCCAATATAGCCGTCCCTAGTTCTTGGCAACAAATGCCAGCGAGTCAGAGTTCCATTCACTGGGGATCAGCACAGAGCCAGAGCCAGCCTAGAATTCACCACCCTGACTACGAGAAATATAGACAAGAACGGGAAAAGATGATCCAGAAGACATACAAGGATAAAGATCTTGAAAAGCTCAATCTTGCGTTACAAGTTTGCCGCGAAGTTCCTGGAAAAACAAAACCTGCATTAGTTTCGGTAAGATTGTTGCAAATACCGGTAACAGTATATATATCAATTTACATGCATTTAGAATATTTACGAAGGAAAAAATGATGTTGCTGCCCAAATTACGGCCAAAGAGTTACAGGACCTTGTTCTGGATCAAATGCGCCCACGACTTGAGGAAGCAACACAAAACTTCCCATTTGACTGGAATTGTGAACTTACAAAGCATGCTGTGGTCGTTCGAGAGTTAGATAGCTGGGTGGATTTGAAAATGGTCAATCCGACCAAGCCATACTTGTATGACAGATGTTTTGTTGAACCACGCGGAAAAAACAACACTGGTCGAAAAGTTTTCAAAAGGCCAGGAAAACCTTTCAACTTTGCACTAGTTATTAGCTGTGAGGAGTGGGATCGCTATACATCTCACCTGGAACAAGAAGACGTGAGAACTACGTATGATCTTGTACTACTGATACACAATACTGACAATTTGGTCATTCTAGTTCAATTCTTTCGAATATTCACGACACAAGGAAGATTCTGACAGTAACCAAGACAGTAACTCTATGCAGGCATCAACATACAAAACAAGAGTTGCCGATTCTGTCGCCTCCTGGAATACATCAACCGCAAACAGAGAGACAGCGTATAGAACTCAAGTCATTCACAATGTGGTTCACAGCTTGAAGACTGTACCAACCACAAAATCCATCAAAGGAAATACATCCAACAAACCCCTCACAGTGTCCGACAAATCTGGGTCAGTTGTATCAAGTTCTGCGTCTTTGGCAACTACCTCAAAAAGACAACGCTCACCAGAGGTAAGACACATAATCCTTCAATGTCACTAACTCACATAAGATTGAAAGATATATGAGCCTACGGAACAATGGAAACCAGCAAAACGACCTGTAACAATGCCTGTGTACCGATCTCCAGACCGCGAAAAAATCAAATCAGCACTTCTGAAAGGTGGAGCGTTTGCTAGCCTGAACGCGAAAGCATGTAAGTTTTTAACACACAATAAAGCAAATGCCCATGCTTATCAGTCTAGTTACTGGTACTCTCGAACATATTGAGTTTTGCGTGATCATTGAACGCCCATTTGATGATCTCTTGAATGGGCCGCAACTGCAAACATTCCAATATGAAAGCACCAATACACGTCCGGGCACTCTATACACACGATATGAAGAGCAAATTGGAGCAGGGACATTTAAAACAGCCCATCCAGGACAACTCTCCCTTTTGCCGCCTCTGAATTCTGGACTTGGATGCTCTCCAAATGAAAACGTGGTTGTTAAGCGAATGTTTTTTAAGACGGAAATCAAGGGAAAGAAAAAACAAACTGAGAGGGACACAGATATGGAGGCACAATATAAGATCCAGCAATACGTTTTTAACGACGAACTTGATCGAGTTCTTGTCGAGGCAAACATGCTGTACTGGGGCTCGTCATTAATGAGCCTTGGATATGCATTCATCATCTCTTACCTGGCAACTCAGCCTCAACGGCCGGAGTTCGAGATACCCCAATTGCGCTTCGTAAAGGCAGGAGTTGCCGTATCGCATGATAGGAAAGGAGCACAGAAAATTAGTGGAGGAGCCCCCAAGGGTACAGAGTTGAAACGGGCTTATTTGCTGGAAGAATATATTGACGAGAAAGATGAATTCGTCAAATACATCTCAAATGGAAGTGCCGTACCATGCCTCGATATTGATCATCCTCTCTACAACATTGCCGAATTCTTGTCGTTCATCCAACATGTCCAATACAGTAAAACAGGAGGTATCGTTTATGTATCTGATTTTCAAGGTCAGTCGTCGTTCATTTACGATGTCAAGATGCCCTGTACTTACTAGTTTGTTCAGGAGGGAAGGAATTGCTCACAGACCCACAGATAATGACATCCCCGTATGAAGACCTGGCCACTTGCTTGATTTGAAGGTTCTAACGATTTATGCTAGGTCGTTGAGTGATGGAGTCGGGCTCTTTGGTGATGGGAATGTACCAGAGGCATTTGAAGCCTTCCCAAAGGAGCACAAGTGCAACTTGTTCTGTAACTGGTTCCAACTGACGTCTTTGGCCCCAGAAGATGGTGTCGAAGTGGGCTGACTTTCGGGTTGGGGGTGAATGATATTGGTGTTGATGTGAAGTTGTTGTATGAAGTCTATTGTGGAAGTTAAGTTACAGGGAAAAAATCTACCACACTGTAGCAGGTACTAGTTGCTCAACGCCTTGCAAGACTAACTTCACGGCCATGAACGTGTGTCATGCTTTATCCAATGCTACGGACAAAGGGTGAGAGCGAGATCATTGTGACAATGCTTAATGTGCTGAGTACGTACTTCATCATGATAATTACAACCCGTACCACGGTGTCGAGGCGATGACTGCGTAGTAAAATTGAAACAAGAAACCACATCAAAAATTTCAACGAATAAATCGGAGCTTCAATTATATGTCATGCGGCAAGTTCAACCGAAGCGTGGTGCTCTGGCTTTCCATACTTGACAGACTGAAGCGAGCATCATTGAGTGCAACTTGGTCCCCACATACAGTAGTCAAAACCCCAAAATTTGTGATGGAGGTACACGTTCAATATTTAAGGAGATTTCAGGTACAGTCATGTGTCTACTGTGGAGCAAAATCGGCCGCAGTGAGACGTTTCTCCTGCCTCACCATCTGAACCTGGACGACTTCCCCCTTCTCCAAACGCTGGAAAAATTCTTGCCATCCATCTTGTTCCGAGGATACACGGTAGGAGTCAGCCTTGGGAACACCCTCAACATTGTTCAATCGATTGCGGCTAAAAAGTGAGATGTAAGATGCAGGAAAGATGCGATGAAATAACAACTTACTGGCCCTGAATCACGCCAGGCTCTCTTCCAACAATTACAACATACCAACGTTCATCCGATGCGACATGATCAGCTGAGCTGCGAGTTGGGTTTTCTACCTGTACAGGGGTAGAAGGACGGGAAAGACGACCCACAAGCAGCCGTCCCTGCTACTTTGATGCATAATAAAGTGTGATTACAAGTGAATCGAAATGCATTTTTGACTGTAATCAATGTCTGCCCCTCATGCATTAAAGCTCTGTCTCCCTCCTACTGTGATGCGTCAGGAGCTGGGTCTCCCCCACCTAATCCCTCACGCATTACCCAACCCTCCCTCATGCATTACCCAACACTCTCCGCTATAATGCATGCATCATCATCCGGGTCTTTGCTTCACTATAAATGTAATGCATCATCTTCTCTAACCGCTCATGCATTTTTCCTCACCTCCTAGATCTAGAATTACAAGGATACAGCACTGGTCTCTTTGCCATAATGCATGACCCCTCACCTACGGTATAATGCATCATTCCGTCGGATTGCCATCAATCCCTTCCCTTCCTCACCTACAGTATAATGCATTATCGGTTGGGTCCCTCATGCATTATCGATATCCCTCGCGTCCGATTGAATCCATCATTGTTGGGTCGCCATCAATCCCTCATGCATTACCCCTCACCTATGGTACATATAATGCATTATCGGTTGGGTCCCTCATGCATTATCGATAACCCTCGCGTCCGATTGAATCCACCATCGTTGGGTCGCCATCAATCCCTCATGCATTACCCCTCATCTACGGTACATATAATGCATTATCGGTTGGGTCCCTCATGCATTATCGATAACCCTCGCGTCCGATTGAATCCACCATCGTTGGGTCGCCATCAATCCCTCATGCATTACCCCTCATCTACGGTACATATAATGCATTATCGGTTGGGTCCCTCATGCATTATCGATAACCCTCGCGTCCGATTGAATCCACCATCGTTGGGTCGCCATCAATCCCTCATGCATTACCCCTCATCTACGGTACATATAATGCATTATCGGTTGGGTCTACCGTCTCCATCAATCCCTCACGGTGTAATGCATTATTGGTGTCACCATCAATCCATTCCCTTCACCAGGTATAATGCATTATTGGTGTCGCCGTCAACCCCTCACCTACAATATAATGCATCATCCGTCGGGGTCGCCATCAATCCCTCATGCATTATCGATATCCCTCGCGTCTGATTTAACCCATCATCATTTGGGTCGCCATCAATCCCTCATGCATTACCCCTCCCTCACCTACGGTACTTATAATGCATCATCGGTCGGGTCTACTGTCTCCATCAATCCCTCACGGTGTAATGCATTATTGGTGTCACCATCAATCCATTCCCTTCACCAGGTATAATGCATTATTGGTGTCGCCGTCAATCCCTCACCTACAATATAATGCATCATCCGTCGGGGTCGCCATCAATTACTTCCCTTCACCTCCACCTTAATGCATTGTCAGTCGGGTTGTTGACAATTCCTTCCACACCTCCACCTTAATGCATCAGTCGGGTTGTTGTCAATCTCTTCCTCACGTCGCCTTAATGCATCATCAGTTGGGTCATTGTCAATCCCTTCCCCACCTCCAATTTAATGTATCATTGGGTTATCAATTCCTCATGCATTACCACCTCTGATGTAATGACCTCCAATTTAATGCATCATCACCTGGGTGTTCATTAATCCCTCATGCATCAGCCAGTTTTTCAGGTCGTCATCAATTCCTTCCCTCATGTCCAATTTAATGCATTACCGCCTCTGATTTAATGCATTAGTATCAGGTTCTTCGTTAATCCCTCGCCTCGGATTTCATGCATCCCTCCTCTCTCATGCATTATCCTATCCACCGCTGACTCGGATATTTACTTTACATTGTTAACTCACCAGGTACATTTCGCGTAACTGTCTAGGCGTCTCCTTCGTAGTGTTTGATCATCAACTTACCTCGTTGTGCGTTCGAGTCCTTGTGGTCGAAACATTTAGTTTTTTATACATGGGCCTTGGTACTTGCAAATGTCCCATCACTCAGACCAATAACATTATTCTGTCAATTTTTTGTCCGACAGAATATATTAGATAAGCCTCGAGAAAGCTCGACACTGATAAGATCAGATCAAATCCGATAATCTCTCCGTTGACTTCAGGACAAAAGCAATTACGACGTAATCAGGGAAAAATTCTCAAGTACATCCTTTGCCTGTTATAATCAGAAGAACAATGGAAAATGATATAGAGCAGTTGATTTGGGGGGAACATGTTTTTTCGACATACAAAATCAACTTGTACTACAAGTGCCTTTAACGGGATTGCCGGCGCTACTGGAACTATTTGGTAAAGATGCGGAATAAGCTAGCAATTGAGATCGTAGCGTCAAAAGTGTTTTAGGAACGTCCTGCCATAACAACTTGAACGATGTTCGCAATGAAGCGCACAAGGCCGCCTGACGAGATGCATAGGCAACTAGACCTTCCTGCCGGATGGGCCTCATATCGCCACTGGAGCCATATTCAGTCTTGGAGAGCCACCACCGTTCCCGATATGTAAAGAAACGTAAGACTCGTTCCATCTCTTCTTGAAGTAGATCCACTTCTTCTGAAAAGCGCATCGACCGAGCACGGGACTTGCACCACTCAACACGAAGTGCTATTCAATAATGCATCAGTTTGATAATGGGTATCACAGTTTGAGGAACTAGTCACCATCTCGCAAATCCTCGACGTCATTCTCGTCATTAATTACTCCCCGTGTTCTCCATATCCACGATATCTTACGTCTCCCCTCCGAAGTCTTGTTGCTATCGGCTTCAGAAAGTTCTCGTATATCACCCGGCTCCAGAGGAAGAAGCGTTTTATCCCAATTGAGGATACCTATTTCGCCGAGATCTGAATGACCTTGGAGAAGAATAGACAGAGATTTGAGGGCGCGATATCCAGCTCTGTACTCTTCTGCGGCAGATTGGATCGTCGCCTCTACAGTTTCGATGGTTGCGCGTGCGCGAGTATTAGCATGTTGACCCCGAACAAAGCGGTCTTTGTAGTGGAAAAGGTGGGAACGAACTTGGAGATTACTTCTGATGATATCCAAGGCCTCACAGGCCTGGGCAACGCGTAGCTTCCATTCGACCTCGGCCAAATGGAGGTCAAAGGTGGCTTTGACTCCAATGTTAGATGGCAACCAAAGGGTCTGCGTATACGGCGTCAGCGGTGTTCGTTGTGCTAGGGCCGAAAGCTCTTCAGCTCGAACGAGGGTTGCGGTGTTGGGAATATAAATTTGATTGACTTTGACCCACGCACTGATCTTCCGCTGAAGGGAGTTGCACTGCAGTTGTAGTTTTGTTCGTTGCCGATCTTGTGAATGGGTCCAAATTTTTGCCGCTTCGACCTTGAGATTTCGCCTATTGAGTCACAAGTAAATTAGCGATCAGTATTTGACTGGCGGTTGACTCACTGATTTGCTTCAATTTCAATGCCAAGCATAATGAGAACACTTGGAGAAACACGTTCATCTAACGATGACTCATTTTGAGAGCCTGCGTTTGCCCCTTCCGCCTGAGCCAGTTCTAAGCGCACCGCAGCTATAGTAGGAGCTAAATCACGTTCAAAATGCATTAATGATGAACACAAAATGCATTATACAAAAGCTTACTTGTCGTCTTTGAGACAAACGGATTCTCTTCCTTGGGATTCTTCTCCCATGTTTCAACTTCCTTCGTCCACTTCACAACCAGATCTTTCGGAAGTGACGCACTCAGCTGAAAGTGTGCAATGTAATGATCGGTCAACTCAGTGACCGCCAATTTCAGTTTTCGAAGCAAGTGTCGACCTGAAGGTGCGTTAAGTCTATGTCAACCCTAACTCTGTATATGACGTACCCATCGCAATTGTTTTCCGCCAGTTCCCATCAGCAAAGTGACTATCCAATGTATCCCTACGTGATCCTGGACCCATTTCCTTGGTGCTTGATGCAAGCGGATTTGAATTCGCCCATCCTCGCTCAGGTGCCTCGCCATCAGTTCGGCCGACGTGAAGACCATAATTAAATGAAAAGTTGGAGCGGCACGGTAGTACATGTGCAGGAAGGTGAAATTTAGGGACGAAAAATCGAACGTGGACCTGATCATTGAATATCAAGAAGTCGTGATCGAGATTGAACATTCGCTCCCGAAGATGGATTGACCATTGACAGGCAATGTCATACGCAACAACGAAACACCTCAACTTGGAGCCAACAATGCTCCAATAGAAAATATAGTCAATATTGCGGTACCTGGGACTGACGTTAGAGATCTGGACATGTAAGTGAAAGAAACCCACTTTTCGCCAATCTGGAGGTCACCAACTGACCGAGGCCGCTTCATGTCATGACGTATACACTCAACTGTAGCAACGCCAGTAGCCGCTAGACCCTGTCCATATCTGCTATTCGCCTGTTCAATGGCATTGTGACGTGAACAATTTGATTTCTAAGTTCAACTCAAGTTAATGCCACAAGACTGAGTGATGCATTACTCACTGGCTCCACTTCGTCTTCGAATTTATCCAGATACGCTTTAAATGGTTCTTCAAGTACAAAATAGGCAAATCCGCGTCCAAGATCAGGATCGCACTCATCGCTCGAGACATCCTTACGTTTGAGTCGGAAATTGGCATCTATGCCTACAAAAAGGGCATGCAACCATCTCAATAATGTCAGACTTCATATGTTCAATCAAGTCCGACACTTACTGTTTATCTTCAGGTCCATTTTCCCAGTTATCGGGCATGTTCTTATCCGGATGTGGACATGCAGGACATTCGACTGCGCATGATCCAAGGGGTGTGGTGTTAATCCCATTGTCTTCGTATCCTCGCGCGCCTCGCTTTAACATCTTGAGGTAACGCCATTCACGAATCATCACCATAAATGACTGGTATCGATCCTGAGTAACGGATATATCAGTGCCGATGCAGATAAAATCGGGCATGTATTGGTACCTTTGACTTCGAAAGTCCTGTGTTATCAGTAATTCGCGATAACATATTATAGAACTGGAAGGCCGAAACCTGTATCGTTCTTGATTAGCTCACAGTGATAATGTATAACTAATATTAGACGCACCTTGGATTCGTATGACAGAAGCTCAAATGTCTTCAGGGTGTCAAACGTTGCTGCTGTTTGCGGATTTGCAACAGTGGCCGGAAATAGACGCATACGAAGAAGCTGGACAACGTGTGATTGTGATGACATACCACATCCACAAAAGTCAATGGCAACGGAGTGAATGCCTGTATTATCCAAGATCGTAAATGCATCGCCTGTGCAGGGCTGTGGGTTTAAGCATCGTTTCCCTGCACGATGACCTAGTTGAAAACGCAGTCCCAATTCCTTCAGACTGGTTCGTTCAAAGAAAGTTCCGTTCCACATCTAATCACGTGCAACCTGTCATGAGATTTGTTTTGTCAGAAAACAAGTTGAACACAAACTTGGATTCGGTGCAACGGATTCTCCTTATGGCTTTCTAGCATACATCCTTTGCACTTAAGATCACGTCCTATGCAGTCGAAACACTCAAATATGGCATGCCCCGCAGGTCGTGTCTGGCAACAACCACACTGGTTTCTCGGTTGGTCTCCACGGCCATCAAGATTTAGTAATTCTTGCAAGAAGAGCTCTCGATGAGGAAGCCACATCTTGAGAGGGTCGTCCTAAGGACAAATTGCTTAGGTTAGTGATTCCTGAGTTTCGTGTTTCGTTCAGGTGACGTACACTAGGTTTTGCCCTTTGTTTGGGTGTCTCCTCATTTTCGTCCTCCAGATGAGTAAGATATTGGATATCGTGCGCAAGATTGACACGAGGGTCATGGCTGAGAGGGGTTTTTGTTGTTGTGGCTGTTGGATCCCCCACAGAGGCAGGTCGTTCCTCTACATGAGTCAAAAAGGATGTCGATTGACTCGCAACACCATCAGATGATCGATAACTATTATTTTCAACCCGCTGTATGATCTTTTGGGCTGAAGTGGTCCTTGTAGATGGATATGGCTGTGATGGCTGGTACTCAACGATTTGATATTTTCGTTGACGGCCCATTGAACTGCGTGATGATGGACGAAGGAAAGAACTCAATGTGATGCATCATAATGTACGCAAAATCTGTTTCTCGCGCCTTCCCACCGAGAATTGATCATTCTTTTATCAGACCACGTTATTTACAAAATTTACGAAACTACGAAGTTGCATTATGGCACCTATATACACCTGAGCTCCTGTTCGACGGTGTGATGGTCCTATTCTTGGCAGGTTCAGTTTGACGACGTTATCACAAGTTGTGAGGGTACTTACTTGGAGCTTTGTTGTTACGCTTTCGATAGTTCAAGCCATCTCTTGAGGGTGAATTTTGGACGAACTCCAGCATCAAGAGACACGGGAGGCGCTAACACTATTTCTTCGGGCTCGGTCTTGATCTTGATCATTGGGCGCGGACGAGGGCGAGGAAGAGAGCTCATATAGCGATGGTAAGCACGCTATACATCGCGGTCAGAAAAAATAACAGGCGTTCATGTAGTGAAGAACTGACTTGACGTTGACGGTCCTGCTCCACTGACATGTATTCCTTCCAGGGATCAATCGCAATGACCTTACAGCTGGCGGCTACCCAGTAAAGATCCTTGAGTATTTCCTGGACATTCATCAGGAGGATGAGGTCGGTAAGAAGGATCTAAACATACCTTTTCTCTGAGCCCACGTTTAAATTCCATTTCCCCAGGGTCGTTATCAAAGTCAATAACACAAAGTGGCCAACGGTTCCAGTAAACAGCGAAAAAAGCCTTGAGGAACTCTTTGCGGTCACCTTGTTCCTGTGTCTGCTTGAAGTACGGTGCAGAATCCTGGTAGAGACGCAATTCGGCTTGTCGTCGCAGCTTGTCGGTGCTGGAAGACACTACCTTGGGCATCTAGAACCTGTCATCATCCATTCAATTGTCAATAATTTGCACGTACGATATACAATACAAGATTGTTGGATGTGATGCAGGATGGGGGAAGAAAGAATGGTGGTGGATTGGTCGAAAATGGGGTTCATCTTCTTATAAGCCTTCAAAAACTAATGCATGACGGACGATTTTTCCTGCATGATTTTGTATCACACGGCCTAACGAATGCATTAGTTCTTCCCTAATGCATTAAAGAAGATATCACTTTGTCATATCGCGTCACGCCTGATGCATTAGGGAAGATATCATTTTGTCATATTGCGTCACCCTAGACCTCCGGCAATCCGGGAAACTTCAAGAAATGTTTTCAGAAATTTGTAGAAGGTAAGGAGCGCCAGTTTTTGACCCAGAAACCTGATGAAAAAAAAGAGAAAAACCATCGGTTTGATTGAGGATAGGTCCGGATACACCCCGGGCATTTCTGAGTAAAAGTAAGAAAGTGCTCAATGAAACCATGTTTACGAGCAAGTTTTGTATAGATACCACGGCACTCTTTGCTTTCCACCATGGCCCGCCCTCGAAAATATTTCACAGCTGAAGATCTACGCTTATCCAAGTGCCGAAAGAGTAAGAAGTGGTATGACAGGTGCGTAAGAGGCCGATCGTGCTCAGTTTTTCATGTTTCGAGTGTTATCTTTATATTATCATTCCAGAAATCGGCGGTCATCAGCACCTCAATCCGCCTCAAAGGGCTCTAAGTAAGCATCTTAAAGGAGCCTAAAAGCCTTTCCTAAAGCAATCTACAGGTCTAAAGCGACCAAAAAGGGCGAAGCATCCCGGTTGGCATCATTGACCCCTAGTCCAAGTAATGATGAACTCATTTTCGATTTACAGTACAGCTTTATCTCCCTCAAATTCAGACTATTGGCTTTCTTGCCTTGAAGACGTTACTGTGAAGCTCAATCAATGGCTCAACCACACCGGTCCCAAACAATATGTCGAAGCGCTTTATGACAACTACATCAACGACCGCACAACTCAACCGATAGACGATGCTCTCGCTAGCCTCAATGAATTTCGAGAATCGATTGACCGTTGCTTCAAAGCAATTTTACAACTTTCTGGCGTTGGAGAGAAGTTAGGAAAGGTGGAAACGAAGCTGAATGAGGTTAGTGGGGTCATAAGAGCTGTCGAGGAGATTCTGTGCTATGCGATGGGCGAGTCGCATGAGACCCTGATAGATTCCCATGCTCGCCGAGCCTTGTTATTTCAGAGTCTTGCCTAATATCGTCATTTATTGAACAATACATTAATTAATCTTGTAATCAAGCGGAATGTCAAGCGATCGAAGAGGTTTTGACGTACTTATGCTGTGAAATGTCCAAGTTGCATCGGACCCTGATAGATCTCCATGCTTGCCGACCCTTATTATTTCAGAATCTTGTGTAAGTACATACTAAAAATTAGCAACGGGTGATTAACTTCACAGTCACGCGGAATATCGAGCACATTTATCACAATATATTCATATATGTCCATGAGTAGCAACGGAGTAAGGAAGGAGAGGCTTCTACGAAATTATATGAAGATGGGTCATAAGAAAGCTAAACAGGCATACGATCAGGTCAAGATTAAAGAAGGACAAGTACTTCAAAAGATAAAGATAGGTACTTCAAGGGACAACATGACATTCTCCAGCTTCGAAGGCCTCATTGAAAGCGCGAATGGCCTTGTCGCGAGTGCCAATGCCATGCCCGACACACGAGTACGTACAGCCAGAAGCGCCAACAACATAAGGCGACGTGCGATTCCTATGTACGAAAGGATTAAGATTAGAGGTATGCCGATGATCGGATATTGATATGTACTAACCAAGAAACAAAAACTCCAATCCTGCGGCCGACTGTAACAACATAATACTTCTCGTCAGTCGCATCTGCGACATCTGCTCCCATGGCACCAGCGACGATTGCATCTTGGTTCATGACAACGGGAGCAGCAACAACAGCCGGGGCTGGTGCGACGTTGGCGGCGTTGGTGGCGGTTGGAGTGGCGTTGGTGGCGGTAGGAGTGGCGTTGGTGGCGGTAGGGGTGGCGTTAGCGACTCCAGGGGATGTTGCAGTGCCAACGGCAACTGAGGGCACGTTAGTGGTAGCAGGTGCAGTGGGAGCTGGAGCCGCGGCGGGAACGGTGGTGGTGGTGCTGGTGGCGGACACTGGAGCTGTCAGGAATGCATCAAAATCGGTAGGGATCAGATATATATGATGGTCACGTACCTTGGTTGCCTGGGGCAACGACTGATGCCCCGTTAGGGTTACTGTTGGTTGTACCTAAGAAAGAGATAAGCAATGGAAAATGTCCGTCATCCTAACATACCTGGAGGGAAGGTGAACGTCACCGCTAGAAGTTCAGTAGTGTAATGAGCATAACATACAGAAGAATCGATACGACAACAACTTACATGCTCCAAGGGTTAAAGCGTGGAGTATCTGCGCCAATGTATCGGTTACAGGGGCAAGGTTGGACCCTGCAGCAGGTACATTAGTGTCGGTCATATTATGAGGCGAGACGAAAAGATAGGCTTTGATGGGAGTTGGGGTTAAGTTGGATTTGGCTATTGTTGCCTCTTATATACGATTTTTTTGTAGGGTCGTGTTGTTGCCATAAGAAGCATATTTGTGGCTGTCGACCAGCTGTATAGCTGTCAAGGCCGGCATGGCCTGCCGCCTTGGAAACGTTTAGATGATAATGCATTAGACCTGAATTCGACTCTGCTTGACTTGTCACGTACAGTGGAAAAGTTGTCAGCCCTCCGTTTTTTTTTTGGGAACGGCGCTAATGCTTTCATAGATTACGATGCCAAGTAAAGCTTGGGCAACTCCTGATCAGGAGGCGTTGCTCAACAGTCGTCTAGAGGACTATCGTCAACATCGTTTGAACCGCTTATACACACCCTTCTGGGAATCCTTTTTTGAGGAATGGGAGAATAAGTATCCCGAGCGTAGAGTTGTGTTTCCCGAGTTGTCTCCGGATGACGAGCTCTCAGAAGCCCAAGAAGAATCCTTGGGGAAAGCGATCGAGAAGCGACAAGGAGTAAGATTAATTGATTCAGTAAAATTAACGGTCTAACCTTAATCGTTAGCAAATTATGACCTGGTTCCGCTGGCATGTTCAAATAAAAGGCCGCAGCGCACAGAACAAGAAGACGAAGACGTTGAATAGTGTCATTTTTGGTTCTTCTCGATCGCGCCTGCCGCAATTGACTGAGCTTTATTCTGATATGTACTATGATGAGAAAATTGCGCCACTCGTCAAAAAGCAATCACCCGCGAATAGATCGGAAAGCTTATCGGTCATCAAACAGGTTACGCGGACCCTATGGGATCAAGAAACAAGCGACGTCATTGACCGTGTCAAGGCTCGTTATGATGAACTCAGGGAGGAGAAGAAGCAGAAGGAGTCAAATCCCCCGACATTGCCTAGCGCGGAGGAAGTTTCTGGGTACGTATTCACTTTGAAGTTTGAACTTTCACTTACTTCCATTGTGGCTGGTATAGTCATCTTCACGATCTTCCAGCTCTCATGGGGCGCTTTCTTGAGTACCTGGAGACGGTCACAGGATGGAGTTTCACTTGTCTGATGGGCGGACCCGATCCTGAACAGGGTGGTAACATTCGTGTTGGAAGGTGAGTACATATCAGCTTCCTCTTTAAGCTGGATCTTCATCATCTACGTACATTCTTAGTTATCACGTTGGAAAGACCCCCTCTGGCAAGACGTTCAACCAGACATGGTCGAATTTTAACGAAGCAGTAATGGGGCCCTTTTCGGAGCATTTACACGTGGTTTATCGTAAGTTCATACGACACCATCAATTTTTTTTACTCACGGTTTCCTCCTTAGCCGAGTCAACTCGTCTTGATCGCAGTTCAGCGGCCACCAAGGTTGAAACACCGGAGCACGTCGTGGAGGACAACAAGAAGGGAAAGAAGCAAACGAAGGGCAAGAAGGGCGAAAAGTCGAAGGGAACAAAGAAGGCACAGCGTTCAGCATGCGGTCCGGGTAATTATACTTATCGTCTTCATTTTCTGCCTTTTTTAAATGCATCATTAGATACCTCAGCGACCAGTATCACAGATCCCGCGTGTACACCGTCTCTGCTATCCTCGAGTTCTACAACTCTATCTGTGGTCACCGAGACTCCTATGTTACCACCATCGTCTTTATCAGCAAACGATCTGGTTTCATCCATCGTTGCTCGTAGCGCATTCACGTCGTCTTTGGGCGAAAGTCAGACATTGCTCCCTGGAACCCAGAGTGTTAGTCATGCATTACCGACGTCTTCAACCAACAGTGGCGCGTCCCCGCCTCTAACCCAGGTCATTGGTCATACTTTACAGACGTCTTTCACCAACAGTGAGGCGGCCCCAGCTCCATTCAGTCATGCATTACCAACACCATCGTCTTCGAACGACAGTCACGC
>JABAJW010000136.1:2300-15195 GCA_018855395.1 Arthromyces matolae | reverse complement strand
CTGTGTGCGATAATTTCGTGTATACTTGTAGGTATAATAACCCACAGTAAGGGTAGTCAGAGCAACACCGACGGCCCCTAACAAAGGGAGCGCAGAACGACGAGTTGACATTTCAAATTCTTGAACAGCGATAGGTTAGCATTGCGCGAAGGAGAAAGAAGACAATTTCCATACCGTAAAAGGCGTTGCAGCTGATATCCGTTCGTTAGATCTCTTGAGATGATGCTTTCTTAGATTTTGTTTGCATTTTAACCATCCACGATAAGCAACGTCAAGAAAGGAAGAAAGCCAGTCCGTTGGCAACACCACCCTTGTAAAAAGGAGTATGTCGACGGGGGAACAAGGCGTTGGACGTTTTATGAATTGCGTCCTTGTACAACTTGTCAGAATACAAAGTAACATAGCCTCGCTAGCCTCGCCTCGAGAACTCATAAGGGCGGTAAATTTCCAGTCGTACCGACGATACGTCGGATTGATAGAATGGAGCTGGAACAAAGGCCGTGCAGTTCGAGTCCATGAACTGTAAGCTTACGTACGCTAATAATGGATGAGCGAAGCTGAAGTGGCTTTAACTCAATTCACAGTAAAATGTGCAAAATCGAGGATGTTACATAGATACAGTTACAACATCCTAATAGTAAAGGTACAAGTACTGTCTTGGAACGTCAGTATAAATGAAAATTGAAATACGAAAGATGACCGAAGAAATATGTTTTGAATAGGAAAGTACCAATTGTAATTTGTTCCACTCCAATCCCATCCCAATCCCTCCTCAAGATGAATTCTACTTTTTGGACTTGTCCTTCTCACTTTCGAAGAGTGATTTAATTTTGCCAAAGATAGATGACCTCTTTTTCCTAGCAGGCGTCTTTTCTGATTTAGATGGTGACCCAACTGGTGTCGTTGAGGTTGGAAATACCTCCTTCCTGTTTTTTTCCGCGACTACGGGGGCAGAAGACTCTTTGGCATGACCGTTGGTTGCCGCGGCAGGTTCTGAAGCGGAAGCGGATGGTGCCTCTGGAAGTCCTGACCGCTGTTCTGGTGTGATTGGGGCAGGCTCACTCGACGGCACAGACGCGGATGCGGGAGAAATGACCTCTACTGGAGGGTGGGGAGGTTCTTCAAGAGTGGAGTCTGTCGTTGAAAGGGGCTCTTGCAGTGGTATGTCAGTTGAATGTGCGTTTTCCTGAACCAATGGAGCCTCAGTAGTTCCGATGACCTCGGTTTTAGCGGGTATGGGTTCAGACGCAGACTTGGTCGAAATGTCCTCAGTGTCAGCTTCAGGCTGAGGATGTATCACGACATCAGCTGGTGGTTCCTCTACAACCGCCTCTATCGGTTCAGGGATGGGTTCAGTTGGCTCATTCATTTCAGTCGCGAGACCAGCGTCCTCCGCGGCAACAGTCCGTTCAGCCTCCAAAGCCGGCACAGGCTTGGATTCCGATACAGGAGCCGAGGTTGATGAGGAAAGGTCGGTCTGCTGCAATTCTTCCTTTGATAAGTACCTGCAACAGTCCTTGTCTCTTCTGGAGCTTGCACTGAAGATGGATTTACGTCGGAATCAGGCGTAATAGCTTCCGGTGTTTCCAGTGGTTTGGACAGCTCGATTGGAATTTCTTCGCTAGCAATGGTCTCATCCACGATGCTGGTTTGTGGCACAACCGAAGACCCAAGTTCGACATCCTTGTTTGACTTGGCGACAGGGCTTGCTTCGTTTGCCTTCTCCGATGTCGCAATCAAGTCAGGCTCTTCTGGAGCTTCTGGTATGACAGCGGGTGCATGGCCATTAGCCACCCCTTCAGAATGGATGGATTGCTCTGCTGTTTCGTCGGCTTTTGCCTTGATTATCGGTTCTTCACCAGGAACAGAAGAGAGTGTGCCGTTTTCTGGTTCGATAACGGGAACTGTGGCCAAAGGAGTGTCAGACACGACATCTGCATGGGTTGTGTGTGTTATTGCAACGTCGGGCTCCTCTGAAGAACTGACATTATCATGTTGCGGCTGTTCCAAGGGAGATGCAACTTCAGCAGACGTAGAAGAAATAGGCGCAGTATTAGAAACGGTACTTTCAGGAACATCGAACTCGGTTGCAGCTGTGGCGGGGGTCGGCAGGGGAGTTGGAATTGCAATCTATACACAGGTTAATACGAAGGACGCACACGATTACAAGTTCAAGAGCAATACCTGTTCTGCATTGATGGGATCGACACCCACGACAGTGTTTAGTGCAGCGCCAATACCTGAAGCGACATAGCCAAGCGCTGATGTCGTCCCTTCACGCGCCATGATAGTGTCTGCAAAGTGGGCAACCAACTGAGGAAGGTTTGCGGAAGTAGTGGTTGGCGCCTGTTCAGGTGCCGGCTTACCGGAGCCATTCAGAGTACTCTCAGGCTGGGGCGGTGCGGTATACATGTTATTTACGTTGCCTTCGTGGTCAACCTCGGTGGGCTGGTCGGGATGTGTAGTCCACATCCCGTCGACGATGTATTTATACGCAATCTTGGAACCCCAAGGAACGAACACAGAACCTGTGAAACCCGTGGAATCTTTTTTAAGCTTGTAGATACGAGCCCACTGTGGCCGTAGTTTAAATTAGGCTTTGACAGTGCTTAGTGGCAGTCGACATAACGTACGTCGTTAAATGAACCAGAGACGATGACCTCGGAGGGCTCGGGGTGAGGCCTGGCCATTGTGGTGGGTTACGAAGGCCATCATAATTTACGTGAGTGCTCACCATTCGAAAAGGACTTCGTGCTTGTCGGTCATGGTGGAGGTTGCGATTGAACTGTTCATGTTATGTGTCGTCAGCAGTTTGTTACTCTATTGACATCTCCCATCAGTTGATCAATATATATCGATCAACGCCAAACTGAGCAAAATCTAATCTCATGTCAACCTTCCACGATGACCTTGAGCTCGATGAGGCACTCGACATCATCGACCCCCTCCGCCATCTCATGAATCAAACTGCACAGGAGGACAACGAGCTGGATGCCTTGATCCCCGAACAAATAAGATCCATCCAAAACGAAACTACACATCTTTCTTTCTCCAGTCCACAGAGTTCCCAAACTCAATGTCACGTCGAGATCGATCTTACAGTTGATGCTTCACCTGGATGCGGAGGTATTGCTTGGCCAGCTGGAGAGGTAATTGAAGAGCACAATTGGGTGTGAGTGAATTGTTGATTTTTGTAGGTATTGTCCAGTTATCTTGTCAAACGTGGTCCTCAATTTGTCAATGACCGCACCATCCTGGAGTTAGGAAGCGGAACCGGCCTCGTCGGTCTCATCGCCGCAAAGCTTCAGCTGGAAAATTCTATCGCATGCAGTGCTAAACCTCAGGTGTGGATCACCGACCAAGCGTGTGTACCCTCCCAATTTCCATACTTTTTACCAACATATTAACAGCCCTCTTCTGGACATAATGCGACGAAATGTCCTCCTCAACAATTTAGAGTCTACAGTCGCTGTTGCAGAA
The DNA here is from genome assembly GCA_018855395.1 of Arthromyces matolae. NCBI lineage: Eukaryota > Fungi > Basidiomycota > Agaricomycetes > Agaricales > Lyophyllaceae > Arthromyces > Arthromyces matolae. Next base: position 11,715 of record JABAJW010000136.1, on the reverse strand, counting down.
CTAAATTGGTATGTATACTGTCTTCTGACGAATTTGCACCTCAATGACTGGCGATGAAGGGGCACTCCCCTTCCCATTTCACTTCCCGTGCCAGATATCATCCTTGCAGCAGACTGCGTATATTTTGAGCCTGCATTTCCCCTCCTCGTTGAAACTCTATGTAGTCTTGTCGATGCGGGAGCTGGCGATGAAGAACCCGAGATTCTTTTCTGTTACAAAAAACGTCGCAAAGCGGACAAGCGGTTTTTTGGCATGCTTGGGAAGGCATTCAGTTGGACAGAGGTACGTGCAGGTGAATCCAGCGAAATTATTGGTATGAATGCTGTTTTTAGGTCACAGATGACCCAGACAAAGCAACATACAACCGTGAATCGATAACTTTGTTGCGACTTTCTCGAAGAAAGGCACTAGTTGCCCTCCCAAATCAGTAATTCTGTTTTAAATCTGTTTTTCGGTCTATCTAGATGCGAATGGTATGTTCACATACATAGGTAGTTTAAATATCGTGTGAGTAGCGATCAATCTATTAGTCCTGTAAATTGTAGAATAAATGTGGGCTCAACCTTTGTCACCTTTACAGATGGTTAATTTTTCTTCTGCCCTTTATTGGCTAGCAGGCTCCTCCATGCTCTGGCTGCGTGTCCTGGCCTTCTTAGCGTCGCCAATACGTGCAACATTGCGCTCAATAGAAGCACACTTCCAGCTTGATGGGCGGCCGCCAAAGGCACGGGAACAAGGTAAAGGAGGGTCGAAATTCCAAGCAGCACTTGAACGTTTGCCATCGCAAAGGCTGCAGTCATTGCTGTCCGCGTGAGAGGGGGAAGGCTGTTGACAAAGACAGGGCGACGCGAATAGAGCCATAACGCAAATGTAGAGAAGTACGTTGTTGTTGCCTAAGAAATCCCATGAGACAAATGAGGCAAGTGGCCGGAAAGAGAACGTACCAGCACACGGTGATCAAATTGAACGGTTGTGGGATTTTCAAAAATGTTACGCCACCATAAATCTGAGCCATCTGTGTTCTTTGCATAAGAAGAAGAAAACAGTTCATCAGCAGGAGGTGCAAGGCGTCCTCCCATTAATGGGAACTCATTGTAGAGCAAGCCTGCGTCTAAACCAGCAACAAATGCACCTGAGATGCAACTAGCTTGAGTTCGGTCATTGGAAATACGTCGTGAAAAGCATACCTGAAAGAGCGGTCAGAAATACGAGTCCCGTTACTGCCCAGGCCCCTCTTCTGACCTTCTTTAGACCAACTTGGTCAAATAGACGGAGATCATTTTTGACGACGTCAGGTGGGATGGATGGGGACCCTCGTGAAAACTTCCAATCTTTGATAATTGCAAGGCCGGTCGCGAACATGCCCGCATACAGGGCCAGTGCCATACCAAGGTGGGCAGCAAGACGGTATTGTGATACCCGTGGTACAGCACCAGGTTCCTCCATCAACTTTTCGTCCAATCCTGATTGTACCATGTACCATCCAAGTGCTCCCTGTGCGCCAATGAGTGTTCCCAGACCAAGGAGCTGAGCGAACTGGGGTCGGGAGATCTTGCGTCGCAGGCCGAAGTATACAAGAGGTCCAACAAAGGCAACACCCAATAGGCGTCCGAGCAAACGATGACTCCATTCCATGAAGAAGATGAATTTGAAATCGGAAAGCGTAGCAGTGGAATTAAGCCTGTGATAGAATAAGCTAATGATTGAAATCGAGACGAAGAGCAAACGAACATCTTAAACTCGGGAGTCTTTTTATATTTGTCGAACTCAGCTTCCCATTCAGCTGCTGACAGTGGTGGAACAACGCCAGTGATAGGTCTCCATTCAGTTATGCTAAGACCTGATTCTGTGAGACGAGTGACTCCACCGACGACAACTATGGCAAAAACAAGAGTCGACGACATCATCAGCCATATTCCAACAGAGCGAGGGGTAAGAAAAGGAAGCTCTTGCACTGCTTCTTGTTGGACACCAGGGAGAGATTTGGTCGATTGAAAACGCCTAGAACATCTCGTGGCGGAGAGGAGAGATGATATTGACACTGGAGCAGGTGTCATTGACGCGGATTATCGAGGCGTTGTATTTGTGTTGTTGTTCAACCTGTCCGAGAAAGACTTTGAAGGTGATCTATCTTCAACCGAGATATGCATATTTTCTGATTGATCTAAATAGTGAAGGAGGGTGACAGAATAGCTCAACTCATAATCGAAAGGATTTATACGCCAGAGATCCTCGAAGTGGATGTAAGTCTGGAAGTGCCATGTTGATTAAACTCTGTTGCTCATGCTATCTTAGGACCTCGACGAGACTCTCAGAGGAGCAGGTGGTTTTGGGTCTACAGGCGGCCACAACGGGCTTGCTCCTTCCTCATGAGGAAGATGGACGTATGTAGGATGATGAAAAATCCGATTTGTTTATCCCCAATGTAAATTGCACACGTATGTACCAAGATAGCTGATCCGTAACCTTGAAAGCATGAAAAAGCCCAATAATGGAATCGTGTAATGTCGGATGGCGAATGAAACAAGGCGTACTTGTACAATCGTCGACGCAAAGTCTCTTCTCAAAGTCTCTTCTTGTCTGAGTCGACGACATAAAAACCGTCCGCTGTACGAGCCGCAGTTCGCAGCAGTTCGCGCCCTTTTGGATCGACCCCGAGCGGAGTTGACGCCTGATCAGGGAGCTCGAATGTCGCGGGACGAACGTCCTCCGTATCAACCAGCTTGACTGCCTCAACCAATCTTATTAGCTCCTCCATCTCATTTTTCAGAACTTCGTGTTCAATTGTTCCTTCTTTCGGGGGCGTCAACGCGGAGAGATTGTGGAGCCGCGTCAAGGTTGCAGAAGAAAGCGTCGGTTTGGGGTATGAGGACAACAGCTCGTGAACGGACCACGTTGGTTTTAAGGGGATTCCCAGTTCATCGGTCTCCTCCTTTGTAGAATACAGCCTCTTGTGCGCAATGCGTGGGTTATAATTCGCGCTCAGATGTCGTGGCACTTGTAGGAGGCATCGTCGGGATAACCACATGAGCGCCTGTACAAAGTTGGCTGAGTTTCAAATTTTCTTTCCACTCCTTCACCATGCTATGGACACCTGCCTGCTCTAACGTCGCCCGCTCAATACAAAAGCTCCTGCCCCGTGAACTCCCTCCTGCACTCATCCAGCGTCCAGGAAACCTATATGAGGTTCTGTCACGAACCGTAGATGGTGGTGTCGGCAGACGCGTTCATCAAATAAGATGGGGTGAAAAGCAGATTGAGGGGAGCTACTGGATAGTAACACGGTCGAAGTTCAAGTGTGAGGGAAAGCATGGAAAGGCTTGGGGACATCTCTATTGGAAAGGTGTGTTCCATGACTGAGCGTTACCTTTATTTAACCCAAGTTTTCATCATTAGACAAACTTGTCAGCCCAAGGGAACAACGGATAGCAGGCTCTCTCAAATACACTTGGGACGAAGGACCGTCAGTTGCTAAGAAAGGTGCTGGTTTTACCGTATCCGTTTTCTCGTGTACTGACAGTTGCGACAGTGTAAAGTGAGGAAAAATCAACGCAAGCCATTTATATACTGAACCATATTCATACTCCAATACATGGATAATTACACCATCACAAGACATGGGCAGTAAAAGTGACGTTTCTGTACGTTCGGAGTTGTTCTTTCATTCGAACAGCTTGTCCTGCCGTAAATTGGTTCATGCAGCTGTCGTCCGAATAGTCCATGAAATTGTCTGTGGATGTACGCAACTCAGCAACTGCACAAGAAACACTAAGAGATTCCTCACGAATGGGATCGGGAAGGTTGTCGCTTTTGCAGGTGTCTCTTCCAATTGGACACCCATAGGCAGGATCTGCCTCGGGTGGGGTATCATCAACATAGTCTCCTTCCTCACTGCACCCACTTTGGAAGGTGTGGTAAAGACCAAACCAGTGCCCGGCCTCGTGGGTCAACGTCTGTCTCTTGGGTGAGAAATGCATCCATCAAATTTGCATCTGCATACCTCTCCTAAGTTGTACGGAGCGCTGGTTCCTCCGGGAACGGAAGAACACAAGATTACTGGAAAATATGAGCTCTCGATCTAGATGTCATTGACGTGACAAAACCCTACCGACACCGTCATCTGTCGGATTTTTTGGATAGCTATATGGGAATGTTGCGTATCCTAGCAGACCCGCGCCACTACCCGATTTAAATCTAAACCTCCATGAGCAGAGCTGTGGTACAAGTCCATGATGATATCTCATACCCAACTGTATACACGTTAAGGTCGGAAGGTCCTCCTATGCGAAGCGACTTCTTCATGGCTGACTGGTAGCTGTTTCCAGGACCCACTTTGGAAAACCAATCTTTGTTCACGGTATATGTGGTATTACCCCGGCTCAAAGTCACCTGCGTGGAATTGTAACCAGCGTTCAACACTGCAATCTGATCGTCGATTTGACGTGAACTTGCATACGGGTTAAGTAGCGAGCGACATTTCAAAAAAGAACCACCTACGTGATATACCCATTCGCCGCGTTTGTATCGTTTGACGCAAGTACAATGTGGAAGTGCACTGGAATTGTCGCACCGGTCGTTGCTGAATTTGAAGATATCCTGTGCGTCTGGAAGTGCGCTTCCGCAGCGCGAACTTCAGCTTCAGAAGGTGTTGTCCCACATTTTCTAGAGTTTGAGTGAGTCACTAGTCCAGAACGATGGCAGGAGGTTCGCCGTTCACCTGGCAGTAGGCCCGCTGAGAGCGAAGGAACCGCTGAGCAAGAGTACAAGTCCCAGAGATACAAGCATTGCTAGGTCAAAAGATGAGGATGAAAGACAGGTGGGTGTGTTCGCCAACACATTCACCTCTTTATATGAGCTAACTCATCGAAATAGAAGCGTCACCGGGGCCAATGCTTTCCGAATGTACCATATGGCAGATGAAGGGAGAACCCATCCGCTGTCTGGAAAGAATGCTATTGGGTTCGTCAAGATCTTAGGCGGAGCACGTATTGCTGAATACGTATTATAGTCAATAGTAGAAAGAGGCAAGAAGGAGCCCATGGAGCGAAAAGAGTCCCAAAGATGGTGGTCGAGGAACTCTCCTTGTCTTGTCTTTTCAGTGCACACGATGGCAGTGATCATCACTGAAGTCACATTAGCCCTCCTAATACCTGAGTTGGTTAGTATTATGTAGTATTAGACGAGTACACTGGCATGCAGTTCGACGAAGCTATATCGCAGGCATACCTTCAAACGTAACCAACCCCTTGAGGTCGATTTTATGAAGAGGAAAAACAACGTACGCACGAAGGTTGCTGTCAGTCAAGATGACTCTTCTCGGTCGATTGAAAATATACGACCTGTTATAAGGGGCGCTTGCAGCCACAGATTTCGTAAAGACGCCTTTAGATCTCAGAGTATTTCAATCAGGAGAGGCATCCATTCCCTTTCCCGTTGGGCATTTCATGAAAGTATACGTGGTTTGGGACGACAGAACAAAACAGATTTCCGAAGGAGTCGACAACAATTGGCAAGCTACATATCTATGCTGTCATCCAGATCCTGAGATTGACCTGCTATAACGACACGGCGATAGGTGTACATCTGAGATTGGACCCGTGTCGCTTGTCCAGCTGTGAACTCAGTCATGCAAGAATCGTCACTATAGTCCATGTAGTTGTCTAAAAATATGTATCAAAACCAGAAGCCATAGAAGGGTGAAGTACACTCACGAATGGGATCGACACCTCCGCCAGAGCAAGTATCCCTGCCGGTGGGGCATCCATAAGCAGGCTCTGCTTCAGGGGGTGTATCGGAGATGGAGTCACCAGAGCCAGAACAGCCGCCCTGGAAGGTATGGTATAGACCAACCCAATGACCAGCCTCGTGAGTCAAAGTCTACATGAAGGAGTTTAAAATTCATTGCTGATGTACGGTGGTCAATACACTGACGGCACCAAGGTTATAGGGAGAAGCAGTACCACCCGGGAGGGATGAGTAAAGGATGACCACGCCATCATCTGCGGGAGCACCAGAATAGCTGGAAGGGAAGGTGGAGTAACCAAGAAGACCAGCGCCAGAGCCAGAGTTGAATCTTATAGGAAAAGATGTGTTAATTTTTGCTCTATCTTCCAAGCTGAAAAAGCTTGCCCGACGGTATAGACATTGAGATCAGCAACTCCTCCCTGTCGAAGAGCCTTTTTCATGTCAGTCTGTTCAGAGGCGTCTGGTCCAACCTTGTTAAACCAGTCTGAGTTGACAGTGTGGGTCGTGTTTGCCAAGGTCCAAGTGATCCCCAAAGTAGCGTAAGCATCGTTCATGACTTTGATTTGGTTACTGATCTGGGAGTCTCTGATACGCAATGATGAGTACTGGTAAATGGCAGAAACCTTCGGCTCTACACTCACGGGATGTTGCCACCATCCAATGTGCTGTCTTTGCTGATGACATGGAAGTAGACCTGTCTGGACTATGAGTATATTCAGCGACTGGCGCGGGGTGAATATTCTAAACCTTCAAACTGGTTAAAGCGGTCGAGCTTGCAATATGTTCTCTTGCAGGTGGTTCAACTTTATGCAGCAGAAAATGTCTTTCCATCGCGGCAACCTCATCATCAGAAGGTACGGTGCCGCACACCCTAAGAGTCCGAAGTTGAGTTCGACTTCGACCACAGAGAGGAGACATACTTTACCTTCCATTGAAAGGCTTTGCGAGGGTATAGATGCTGAGAAGCGATGCGAGAAAAAGCGGCGTGAAAAACATCCTATGACACTGGGGCAAGTCGGTTACCCAACCTAACAAGACCAGAGTTCTTATAGGAAAACTTTGGATACCAGTGTGATGATTCTGAGCATTAAGCCCATCTGGCAGCTTGAAAAAAGACTGATGTACAGATGAACTCATGTACATATGGCGCATCTGTCTGGAAATAAATGGAAGGATCCTACTTGGAAAAGAAGATGCGCACAGTATATGATTACACGCCGAAGATTGCATCCGACATGATGAACGAGTTGATAGATAAGCAGTGTACAGCTCCGTTGCTACGTGTTGCTAAGATTATCTGTGTTCACCAGCACATGCACTCTGAGTCCACTCTGCACCGGAAACTGATATGATACGTTTTAGGTTAGATATGTTGATAGCTCCTCGGAGAACTTACAAAAGAATGAGATGCCTGCCTTGCCCAGGCGAGACATCAGAACCTCGAGGAAAACGTAAGACAATAGAGACTGTATATATACTACAACTTCGATCAAAGAAGATGCAGCTGTTGAACCAACCAGCGGCTGAATCAGACCTGGATACATGGAACCAAGACCTCGAACTGAGGTGTCCAGAATTTGACACATGTGAAGAGTGTAGTCTGATTACGAGTGATTCCGGAAGTTGAGGCACCACAGCAATGCTGAGCAGTCCTCTCTGGGAGTCTGGAGAGGATTTGAAAGAAAACAATGCATATCCATATGCATCTTTTCAAGTTCTAAATTGCCCATCCAGATACGATAATGGAGTAAGGTCGCTTCATAACAACAGACACGTTGGACGAGAAAGAAGTTTAACTGTCTCCTTTGTAATAGGCAAGCTAGTATGAGCACGGTTATGGGGATATCGACGCAAACATTTCTCGGTTCAGCTGATGTCGCAATGGTGGCAGTGGCACGTGGAAATTGGCACTTTGAATTCACGTGTCACCGGGACGTTTACTCGTCGCCTCGACCGAGCTGTTCAAGGAGGTAACCGATTCACATTCTTTTCTTTTTCTCTTGTCTTTGGAACCACCAGCCCAAGATACCCTTGTTTCCACCTGGTTTTAGGAACATGTCGTCTCCTGAAGTAATTGATGCCCAATTTGACCGTGCTGTGGAGATTGTCCAAAGTTTACCAAAGACGGGACCCATTCAAACGGACTATGAAGAGAAATTGACGATGTATAGGTCAGTTGAAATGCCTATACACCAAAATAATTATCTGACCCTCTAATCCATAGTCTGTACAAACAGGGTGTGTTTCGTTTCTTCTGGTATCCATCGTGTGACTGTAACAAAAGATAAAACAGCGACTGTCGGAAATGTGAAGACACCGAGGCCGGGTATTTGGGATATGCTTGGGCGTGCTAAGTGGTAGGTTTTCAAAAAAACCCATCGTCTTCCTAATAATATATTCAATGCAGGGATGCATGGGCGAAGCACCGAGATCTAGATCAATTGGAAGCTAAATGGTTATATGTCGATGCTTTGTTAAAGGTACGTTATGGAATTGTTAGCTAGTTTGAGGTTTTGGCTGAGGTTTTCATCAGGTGCTTCGCAAATACTCTGACAAGACAGTCGCAATGACGCTAGTGCAAGAGCTTGAAAGTTATGGCGACTTTACACACCTCTCCACAAGTCGTAAGCACTTCATCAACGTCCTGACAATTTTTTTTTACCTGAACCGTGTTCTAGGAACACATTATCAGTCTGGGGATTCTGATACTTCAGGCTCTACAACATCTGATGACGATGAGCCTTCTCACCCTCCACGTAATGCACGCCTTCGAAGAGATTCCCATTCTGACGCACATGACGAAGCTGCCGATGAACCTCGCGACCTTCCTGTGGTAATAGAGCACGAAAGGGCTATGTCCCAATCACAATCACAACGACCACCTTCCCGGTCGTCTCTATCCTCGCACAGATACCGCACACCCCTTGCCTCTGTCATGATGTCACCACCCCCAATACATAACACCCATCCTTCCCAACCTTTACCAGATTTCGAAACACCCTCTGCCTTTCCTGCTCCTTCTCCGGTTTCTTCTCCTTCCCATCCTACTATGAGCTCATACGTTGGCATATCGGGGTCGTCTCATATAGGGGCTGCAACGCCTCCCCATTCACACTCTTACACACCTCAGTATCGCGGTCCTCAACAACCTCTACCGCCCTACGGTGGCATGCGAAATACCTCCGAAGCCGCCCTTGAACGCGCAGTTGAGAATGTACAAGTGCATCTGGCGGCATTAACAGAGCGACTAGATTCTCTGGAAAATATCATGTCGTTATCTCGATCGAACACTTCTTTGACCCCTAGACATATCGGCTCTCCTCGAGGTAGACGCAGTCCTAACGACAGTCGTGGTTCGCACTGGGACCTTGACGATCTAGGCATGTGGTCTCTAGTTGTAAAACCTGTGGCGCGAAGCGTCGAAAACATACGGATGCTGGCGACTTTTTTCGCCAAGGACGAAGACCGATCGCCCACAATGATCATTATTCGGCGACTATGCCTGGATGTGTCATTCTTCATATGTGTTGTAGCTGCTGTCAAATATTTGTGGAAACGGAGTGGGGTAAGAAGGCGAGAAGTGAACTTTGCCTTGCGTGTCCTTTGGCGGGCGATACTCGGTACGAAACCAGAACGTACAATGATGGACCGGGGAGTATAGTAGGAGAGA